>JAMQGT020000426.1:0-11041 GCA_024447675.2 Pterophyllum scalare | reverse complement strand
TATCTCATGTACTTCGTTCAGTTACGTATTGCTGCCTGTAAATCAGCCAACCACTCAAGCCAGGGCCTTCCCAGGTCTATACGGCCAGCCAGCCAGCCAGCCAGCCAGCCAGCCAACTCAGGTATTATGTCAGGCACTCTTGACTATCAGAAGGACTGGATGGGAAAGCACATTGCAGGCAGACACAGAGACTGCAGACTTTAGTATAATGTTTTCCAAGCATAATCATGCACAATGGCTTTGAAATCTGAACAGTGATACTTACATTTCCCATGCCTGGAGGAAATCCAGAATGTGAAATTATTGCAGCTTAATTCAGTACCTCATGCCATGAACTGAGTGCAACCAGTGGGAACTGTCAGGTGATCTACATGACATTATGGTACTACCTGTTTTTGCATTTAATGTTTCTGTGGAATATAATTAAATGATTTGTTTGGTAAGAGCCAATTTTAACCAAAAATATTGATGCAGCTACACATACAGATGAGACCTGCAGGAAGATTTATGAGTGTTTTTTTTCAGAAGAAGAGGCATTACAACATTAAGTTAAAGTTAATTCACTCATTTCCTCAATAAGACAACATAACATGTCGGTTAATTTATCGCTCATCTCTAAGCTTTAATTTGAGGCAAAGAACAAAAATTTTGCTTTAGCTGTTGAGGAATTACACCTTTTATTTATGCACACTCCCCTGTTTTTGCAGGTTTAAATGTAATCAGACATTAGAGTCAGAAGCTGCTTAATGGACAGGTGCGGACTATGTCACCATGATTTCTTAAAGAATTAGCTGGTGAAAAAGCTCTGCATTTCATTGTGACAACTGTGACATTTGGAAGCTGTTGCTGTGAATGTACTAAATGTCATCAAAGGAGTCTGAAACAGGGCATCGTGAGGATGTAAAAACTAAACAAATCCAATAGAGGTAGTGGGAACAAAAATCAAAGCAAACAAAAAGGCAAAGGCAAAGAGCATTCTTTGTCCAGTTCCACACTTCATGCAGTTATTGCCTTATAATTGTGAAACAACACAACGTGTGTTAGGGCCATATATTTTTTTTAACACTGAAAATTTGGAGTGTAATTAATTTATAAATATTTGTGAAAAATAGGTAGACATTTAGAGAAATATTCTAAGGTCTGCATTTCTGTTGAACTCTAGATGAGGAGACTCATTAACTGTTTATATGTAGCTACACTGTAGAGCAAAACACTGAGGTTCAGGAAGTAAAAATCCCATTCATTTTCTGCATCGGAATTTTGATTATGAGTATTGTAACCATTCAAAGTAGAATTGCTACGATCTGTGGCATTACAACACATGATTCATAAAGCTGGTGTTGCATCTAACATGTAATAAAAACAAGTTATAGCTTGTTTGTTTAAAATGGACAGCTTGTGGACAGAGCTAACCCGAGCTGACTTAAGCTAGCATCTCCTGACTGCAGTTTTTAACATTTTAACTGTAAATAAAATGTTACAACAGTTGAAGATTGTGTTACAGGGTACAGATAGTGGTACAGGGTGTTATCTCTCTGCACAAATAGATTTCAGAAAGACATGCTAGCCAAGCTAATTGAAGTAAGCTAGCATCCATATTTTATGGAGTGGTAGTGATTTTCTCATTTAGCTGTTCCTAACAGAGCACATTTAGGCTATTTCCCCAAATATGTCTCACTGAGTAAAGGATTTGAGTATTAAAAGTGTGTTATTGTTATTTACTCAATATTACTGAAATAATATTTTAATTTTGGTTCTACTTTAGCGATGTGAAGAGTGACTCCACATGAACTAAATACATAAACAAACTTCACACAGACACAGGCACACAGGCGTAATGAAACTATAATCCCAGCTTATTGACATCGAGTTTCTGAGCTATCTGTCTGTGCAAGTTACTATAAACACTCCTCATTTAGAAAAGATTCCTCTGTCCACACAACTGTCCTCTCTCAACCACACGAAGAAACTGAAAACATCCAGTAACATTGATTTTCTATTACATTTCAAAGCTGAAACTACTTTACATCATTGTGAACAATATGATCCCCCAGATATCATTTTCACGGCTTTGACTACGCTCTAATATGACTCTACATGTATGATGAAATCTAGGATAAAGCATAGTGCTTCTTCTCTCTCTCTTTCTTTTCCAAAATTATGTTTTAATGGAGGCTCCAGGCACCTCAGGCCTCAACAAGCCTTAACAAGGAGATCAATAGAAAGTATATAGACTGTCCTCCCACAGGCTATGTCTGCTCTCAGATCACAGAGGAATATTTTGGTGATGCCGAGGCGACACCCAGCTAGCCTAGAAATGATTTGATGTAATGGGAATGCTGTGTTGTGATGAGTGGAGCCTCTTTCCCTTGATCTCTCACCCCATAGCACCCCTTCACTCTCTGTGGAGTCAAGATGTCCGGGGAGGTGAGCACACATTTACTATTCCCTTTAAACTTCTGTCCTTCCCTTGACATCACTCCCTGTCTCCATGTTTTCAAAGGCGAGGTACCAGTAGAGTAGCAGGGTTTTACGAGGAGGAGAGAAGAGGAGAGGAGGCTGGGCGAGGTGATAAGCAGTTGCGTGGAGAATGGAAATAAATGGCTGCAGGGCTGGAGACACAGTGTGATTCAGTTGTGTCCTGAATTGTCCAGCTCACCAGATGGCTGCTTGGTATGTGCAGGCAGAGCAGAGCATGCGAGTCTAGACTTTCTGTTTCTGGGTATGTTTGTGATTGTGTGTTTACATGCTATCCATCCTTGGATGCTCACTGTGCTCCACATAGGGAATGTGTTATTGCTCCCGCTCTGCATTCCTAAGGGCCAGAGGAAAGTCTTAACCCCTTTTAACTCTTCTTCTCAGCTGTTCACCAGCTTTGAAGTCTCTCCCCTCTCTTCCTGCACTTACACACACATACTTGCAAACTCCTTTACATAGATTTACTTCACATTGTGGCAGCCAAATGTTGCAGTTCATGGATCAGATGCTAGAAGATGCACTTTAGGTATGTTGCTCAGTTGCTTGCATGATGATGATGGGGGTGCAAATTAGGTACTGTTTTGATTTTTTTTTTTTTTTTTGGACTGTCTGGCTGTTAGAACTGGAAAGGAAAACATCCTAGTGTGCTGGTTTCTCATCCTTGCCTTCCCTGTTCCCCTGAGACGTGACTTGATGGACAGATCCCAGCCCACAGAGCAGTTGCGTGTTCGCCAGCTGCCTCTGAAATGCAGGACTGTTTATGCAATGCTGTCTTTGACTGCTGCACCACAGCAACTCCACATTCAAACCATGTCCTACCACTTGAACACACTATGTGATAAAGTAGCTCTTTTTTTGTAGAAAAAAATATGCACGCGCATAAAGTACCTCGGTGTCTCATGAACAGTGTTGAGATGCCTGTTGAGGCACATACAGGAACCATCCTAAATATGGATTTTGTATACACTTTCATATCCCTATAAGCTGCAGACTGCAGAGCTCAGCTCTCATTTCTTTCACTTTTCTCCACTAATCCCCCAGTGCTCAGGTACTCTTTTAAAACCTTGCCTAACATGTGAAAATAAAACAAAAATCCTGTCATCTGAGTGTTTGCCCGAGGCACCAGCTTTACAAAGTAAAGTTTGGAGAGATTTGTTTGAGCCCCCCCCAGTGAGCTGTGTGGGCTCGTCTCTCCCGTGTGCATCAACGGCCTACTGTAGTTAGGATTTTAAGCTGAAATTTGCATTGCACAGCGTTCAATTTGAGTTATACAGCAAGATATGTTAGGGTTCCTTTTTTAAAAATGTTGTTTCTGTGTAAGGAACAAAAGACAAAACATCAAAGTCTGAAAATCAATTAGACTATACATACTGAGTGAACTGCAGGCATATTGTCATACAGTACCGTTCTGAATGAGCTGTCATGAAGTGTTCTTCAAGTGCACTTCTTCACCATCTGCGTAACTGTACGCCACAAAGCGCCCTGTGTGTGAGAATCTGTGCATGGCTCTATTTAGGTCTGTGTTATCTAATACAATCTGTCCCTATCTAATATTCACACTGCTAACCCTTCAGGGACAGGACAGGAGGAGAGAGGGATTTGTCATGCCAATAAACAGATTTAATGCACACACTTGGAGAAAAAAAAAGTTATGTACACATTGGCGAATGCCACGGCAATCGGCTAGCCAGCGTGGCATGTCTATACAGTGCTGCAGACACACGTAGGCGGATAAAAACACAAGTCACAAATGCATGTGTGTGCAAGTGATGCAAATGTTACACGCATGCATTCATGTTCAGTGAGCAAGCAAACATTCCCGGTGAGTTTTAAAAGCCCTGAAAAGCTATTCTGTTAATTAGCTTCTTAGAACATGTAACGGTAATGGTGTCCTACATAATCATGTATTCTTGCCAAATTTGAGCAGTTTTGCTTATGCTACTTTCTCACTTTGTTTTAAAGTGGGCAGGACTTAAGTGAAGCAAATATTTTGCATGTATTTCAGTTTTGCAGCTTTTGCGTTCAGAATGTGAGGACAGATGTGTGGGTTGTTTGTCGGTGTGGCCAGTTCCCAAACTCATTTTCCTTGCAAATTTTAACCAGGTTTTGCAGTTTTAGTTATGAAAATTAAAGCGGAAAAAGCTTTTATAGGAGATTTAAGAACATGTGTGGAACTTCACTGTGGCACTGAAACAAATTGAGGAGGCCTTTTTTAGGCCTGATAGCCACAGAAAATCATTGTTGGCATGTGCTATTGAGGATGTCAACATGCAGTTTGTCCCTGTAGCCTGTCAGTAGGCTCGCTGATGTCATACGGGTCAATTCAAGCATGACAAACTATAAAATAGAATGATTTTTTTAAAAACTTGATTCCAGTTCAAAGAATCGGGAGAGATTCTCTGCAGTTCTGAAAGTGACTTTTTAAGTTTTACATCAAGTGCTTTTGCCCCCCCCCCCTAGATATAGCAGATTTGCCTTTGCCAGCTACACGATCAGAGTGAGAAACAAGAACAGAGCTTGAATCAATTACTCACTGGATGCATCTCGATTGAGCGGTGCTCTGAATAAGCACTTCTGAAGTGATTCTGCCTGAATCGGGCGAGGCAACTTTTCCCTTTTTGAATAAATCAGATCTGATCGGCGCTGATCTGCTGTCAGCCTAGATGCGGATCATAATGAAGAAGGAGGCAAACAGGGAGCTGGTGAAACCCATGAAGTCAGCCTCTCTCTTCCAAGAAGTCTTGATTATGGAAGTTAATAGCAAAGACAAAAAGCAGCTTGCTTTTTCAAAAGGATCAGTGATGATTCTTCCACCGAGTTGTCACATTTATGCCGTATTTGGTAAATTTTTCTTACATATAAAATGAAAGCAAACAGAGTGACCTTTTATAAGCGCAAATAAGTGCATCGTGCAGTGTGATTCTGTTTATCAAAATATGAAAGCGATGAAAACATCTGGATGAGTTCTTTTCCCAGCATGGCTAATTCTGCTTCTCTGTGTTGCCTCACAATCGTGTATGAGTCACAGCCTTGGAGTGATCTGTCCAGGGACACGTCTCTGAGTCTGAGACATCAGTTGAGGCTTGTTGGAGGATGCCTGGTTTAGAATAGTTCCATATCTGCGGGGCTTTTGTTTGGGGCGTGGTGCTGCGTCTTACCAAGTCTGCCTCAACACCGTTATGGAGCAATCAGTGAGACAACTGTCCTCCTACTGACAGATGGTTGTGGTGTGTGTGTGTGTGTGTGTGTGTGTGTGTGTGTGTGTGTGTATATTTCTGCTCGCATTAGGGTGAGGTTTCTAGTTTGTGGGGGGAGGGGAAGTGAAGTTTGGGGAGGAAGAGGAGGTGGAGAATTTTGGGGAGAGGTCAGCGGAGGCACAGCTGGTGAGACCCCCACTCTAACCAGCTGCTGCCTCAAAAGGAGCCTGTCAGCAGCCTGCCCGCCTGGATGTACGTGCCTGCCCCTCTTCTTCTTTTTTCTTTCTCTCACCCCCCTGCACTCTCCCCCTGTTGTGTCCTCTTGCAGACTCAGCCCAGCTGTTCCAACCTTTCTATTCCTCTGCCACAATGCACCCTGACCCATTACACACACACACACACACACACACACACACACACACATGCAACCTAAACTAAACAAACATGCATGTTCCTGAAAGAACACACATATACATGAGCACCTACAGACTGGTCAGGCTATTTCCAATTAGTCACTTTAAACATGTCCCGTGAGTACTGATGTATCTGTTGGGACTGACTGAAAGCCTGAGGCTGAAGCTGGGTCTTTAAGCCCTCCAGGATGGCCTCTGCCTCATATCCGGTCATCGGCATCAGTTTTACCTTACAGCAAAGTCTCTCCATGCACATTAAAATGCAACTTTGTGGACCAAACTGTGCAACTTGGTTGCTGTATAGTCCCTGATATCACTGCTTACCCTTTACCAGGAAGCCATTCATTTCTATCTTATCTTGCAGGAATATCAACTTGATGAGACTTGAAACATGCTCAAGACAGGTAATTATTCACAGGTAATTACTCATCACTAACACTGCCAACGGGGAGTGAAAAACTTGGTGGTGTGGAAATTTGATATTTGAAAGTTGACTAATGACAAGAAGCAGAGAATTAATGAATGTTTCGATTCAGTTCCAATGAAGGGGAAAGTGCAAGAAAAAAGCTACCTGTTCATAAAGAAGCAAGAGAAAACAAGAAAAAAAGAGGAAGTGAATCTAATATTTCAGTCAGTATATCCCCACACTGACAGCTCCCAGCAAACTGAGGAATTCTCAGGAACTTCTGGTGGTTTGGTGATTATGGTTCTTTGAGCTGTGCAAACATTGGCATATTAAAATGCTCACGTGCTAACTGATATTCAAGGACTATGATGAGTGTCATGTTCACCTGATAACATGCCAGCCTAAGATGTTTAGCAGTCATTAATTCTGTGTCTCGGGTCTTGTACTTCCATACCTGCTACTGTGAACACGTTAGTGTGTTTGCACTTTAAAGCATGACAACCAGTACCCAGATGGTGTACTTTCATACAGAAAGTGTGGACAATGTGTACACTTCCTGCACTGGGTGGTTGCCATCTTCACTATGCAGCAGAAGGGAGACACGAACCAACAATTTTCAGCCCGCAGGAGGATGATTCGTGGTCAGCACATTTGCCAGTGCTAACTAGCAAGCTAAGAGTGGCAGGGTTTTTCAGGCTTTGAGGCTAAAGCTGCACAGTGTTAAGTGTTTTCTGAGCATTAAATTGTCTTCTTCATTGTAGAAGAATTTAACATTATGTGCGACTTGAGGCACGGCGAGTTAGAGAAGTTCACAAGATGCAGCAGCTAGTGCAACTATTGCGCTCAGATGTTGCAAGCATGATTTCTGGTAAATGCACAATTCTCTGTGTTTGATTTGAGACAAGACTACTCTTTCAAAATTCATGTACTAATCAGGTACATGTACATAGAGAATGCTCTATGTATCTGATTAACATTTGAGTGTTATAGCTTACCTTTAACTATTAAGGTAAGAAATTAGCCTGATATATATAGTCTGAATGCTCTGCCTGCTGATCTCAATCTGCCGAGATTTCATGATAGTAGGAGATGAAAAGATGCCAGTATCACTGAGTGTGTTCTTTAGTGTAATACCTCTAATGCCATTCCTTGGAAGCACCAACAAGCTGAGATTTCTGAAAGATTTTGCTTGAGTTGTGCTGCTGCGTAACCACATTAGCCTAGAGGGGACTTAGTGGTGATGGACTGCTGATTTCACTAATCCATCAGACTTTATGTCTCAACAAGTTAATTGTCTTGCTGTTTTGAAACTAATGGAATCACTGGTTTCTTGGAAGGTAGGAAGTCAGTCTGAAAACATGTGGTTATATAGCATATGGAAAAATATGTGGGCTGAAACGTATGAAACTTCCAGTACTGACTTTCAAACCATCATTTGGTGAATCAATAATACATTATTTGCCTCAAAAAATGCACAACTGGCTTTAATGTAATTAAAAAAAATAAAAAAAATTATATGGTCTATGATATTGGCTTCTGGCTAGTTTCCTTGATTTACTTGAATAACTTCAAGTTCAAATCTGAACTTGGGGCCACCCAGACTGCACCTTACCATCGGTGCTGGGGTGCCACACCCTTTCTCTGCCCCTCTTCCCCGGTGCCATTGTTCCTTCGATGACAAGGACCACGTGCCCCCCTATTCAGCATCCTGGTGGGGGGTAGGCGGGCTCTTTGTCTGCCTCCCATTGTCCCAGACACACGCTTCTATTTGACGGACACACGTGCTGACAAAAGAGAAAGGGAGCCGAGGAGGAGGAGGAGGGGCCACCCCTGGCCATTATTCTCGATGGTGGCGGCGGTGAAAAGACGAGACGCGCTGGCCATCTGTGGTGCGTGTTTGTAATCTGTAGTGACTGGGGGTGAGAATATGTGTGTCTGTTTGAAGGGGGGGGTATGTGTGTGTGTGTATGTGTCACATACACACAATTCTCAGTTTCTAAAAGAAGTCCTCTCTTTTGTCTTGCCACGCTTTTCAAGGGGCATGATGCCTATTCAGATGACTCCCCTTTGCTTTTGATAGGGTTTTGCTTTGCTCTGAAGTGAGGTTTGAAAAGAGGAAAGAAAGTAGTCTTAAGTCAAAGTAAGAGAAAGTGACTATGCAAAGTCTCTAATTCCTTTTTTTTCCTTCTTTCTCTTCTCCTCCTCTTCTCTGTGTCAGATTGACTATTGTTTTCCAGCCACAGGCCTAAAACACCAGTCCACTTGTCTTTCTCGTCTCTGTCTCCCTCTGGCCTGATCTATCTGCCTGAGGGTCTTCACCTCTGCAGTGTTTACTCTGCATCATCACGATCTCCCTCTACTTCCTTTTTTTTGCATAGGCTAACTGATAACTTTAAACTGAAGCCTCTAAACATGGGCGAGTTTTTTTAGAAGTCACTCTAGGATGTTTTCGCCAAGCTGAGATATGACATAACTTTCCAAGCCCCTT
Source organism: Pterophyllum scalare (assembly GCA_024447675.2). Lineage (NCBI taxonomy): Eukaryota > Metazoa > Chordata > Actinopteri > Cichliformes > Cichlidae > Pterophyllum > Pterophyllum scalare. The sequence continues at coordinate 2,059 of JAMQGT020000426.1, read as the reverse complement.
TCCTTCTCCCTTCCTTCCTCCTTTCTTTCTCTTTAACTCTTGCATTTTTTCACATCTTGTTTCTATCTTGTTTCTTGTCTTCACTCTTTATTCTCCCTCAGTCATTCTGTTGCTTGTTTTTAGCCCTGTTTTTTATTCTCTTCTCCCTACTTGTTTTAGTACTTTGCTATTCTTGTTTTTATCCCCAAATCCCCTACTATCATCTCTTTTTCTGCCCCCTCCCCTCCCTTTTTTTCCCTCTCTTCCGGTCCTTTCACAGAATTATTGGATTTGGGGAATGCCACAGGGCATGGTGTGTCCATTCAGAGAAATAAAAGCCATCTTTTGTCTTTCCTTAATTTGATTAAATAGGAAATGCATAGAGAAAAGAAGCATCAGAACAGCTGTGCAAAACCTTGGAAGTGTGTCAGATTAAAAAAAAAAGTCATAAGTCATCTATGAGACATGTCACTTCAAATATTTCTGGATGTCAGAACGCTTCTCCTGTATGAGCCGTGTGCAGCAGCGCCACCCCTGTGTGATCTGCCTGACTTTCTAACTCATTTCCTCTGCCTGTGTGTTGCTGCATGCCCGGCTTGGGCTTTTAGTGCCGGTCGATAAGACATGACCACCCTGTGAAGGTCATTCTGTCTCGCTTCTCCAGAAACCAAAACTCCAAAACCACTGTAAAAGGCAGCCACAAAGATAACACAGCCCAACTGTCATTTTTTTCATGTCCCAGTTTTTGTTTTGATTGTTTTTTTTACTGTAAATGGAAACAGTTTTGCCTCTGAGATGTCCCCCCCCCCGTGTAGTAAGTTTCTCTGTCACCAGATGTTGCTGTAAGGAGGATTGCTACGATGTTGCCTAAGAGAAAAGGACATGACTATTTCCTCGTGGCCCAGAACAGGCTGCTGCATCTTGCTCTCTGAGGACAGATTTGAGGGCAGGCAGACAGATGGTTGATGTCACACAGGGAAATAAACTGACAGACAGATGGATAAAGAGACAACTTGATAATACATGCATCTATATACAGATAATGCCTCAGGCCTTTTGTAATATGTATTTAAAGATACAATTAACATTTAAAAAAATCTAACTTTAATATGCAAACTAACTTTTTTCAAAGGAGATTTGAAGCAAAAAAAAAAAATCAGCACAAACAGCTATAATTATGGAGCTGTATTTTTAAAGCTGCCCGTTATATTAGCACATCCTCAAAATGCTTCCTGTTTAGGAATGCAAAGACAGACAGAGGTCTGTCAGACAGGCAGCAGGAGAGTGATGGGGCAGATGTTAAAAGCCTTAAAAGCCATATTGATTTTTACATTTTAGGCCCTGTATGTTGTTGCTTTACATGCAAAAACATGCATTGTGCATTGATGCATTGTGTGACAGTCAACACATGAATTCACTTGATGTTCATATCGGGCAGCTTGTGTTTAGTATTCGGTGCGCGTATTCATATATGCATCCTATGTATCAGCAAAGTGGATTAGAAAAAAAGCTTCCTGTCTGGACAGGAGGTCAGAGGTGAGAGGTCAGAGAAGGCTGCCTGGGGAATGACACACACACACACACGCACACACACACACACACACACACACACACACACACACACACACACACACACACACACAAGGACGAAAGGCAACTGGTCTGCATAACAGCGATACTCCTTCCATCCAGCAGGGGTGCTGTTACACAGGCAAAGAAACATCTGCACTCCTCTCCTCTGCTCCATGGCCTTTACTTTAAATCCTATCCATGGATGTTCAAATAATAGCCTGCAAATAACAGTAACATGTACTAAAGAGGTGTCAGTACTGGTATTGGTGGTAATGTGTAGGTAAATTACTGAAAAAACTATAGGCTGCATAATAAGTGGCTAACAATTTTATGGTAGCTGAAATTCACATGTTCTTAGAAACAGCAACTTTGGGTTGTAACAAAGTGAAAGCTTTCTAACTTTGGCACTCTATTGATAAATGAAAGACTGGCCGTTGATACAGGGGCATTTCTTTATCAATATAAATAGGTATAACAAGCTGACTTTTATTTGAATTAATTGTACAGG
>JAMQGT020000425.1:0-71955 GCA_024447675.2 Pterophyllum scalare | reverse complement strand
AACATAAAAGCATCAAAACCACAAGAAGGCCTCGTCTGGAATTCAAGAAACTTTGAGCAACAAAAATGTAAAATCCCATTATTATGTAGTTGTTCAATGTGATCATCTCTACCTCTGTTTATTAGGAACTCTGTTTTATAATAAGATAGACAGATGGAAAATGTGAAACTGCATCAAAATTGTATATCCAGTAATGTGACTAATAAATAGTCATATTGTTGACAAGCTTTTGATTTAATCCTGTGTAGGGAAAATTGTCTGCAAATTACTCAAAACCAACTGTGCAATATTATTACACAGCAGGGTTCCCATTAGTCTGTGAAATCAAAGTTTCTTAAAAGTAATCTTAATTTCAATTTCTTAAAATTTTAGTTCAAAAACATATTAAAACAAATTTGCAGGGAAATGTGACCTTTATACAGTGGTAACTCAGTAGTTCACCATTAAAATTTTGCAATCACCACAATGCAGCAAACATCTTGATCATAATTCAGTGCTGAATGAACAAATTGATTGAGCATTATTTTTAAAAAGCAGCTTCCACTCAAATTCATTTTTGAATCCAGTACCTTACAGTAGATTTCACTAGCGCTGGCTATAGCTTCTGACTTAAATGCATTATTATCTGACATCACAGATAAAGCCTGGGATGATATGGAAGTTTCAGAGTAGTAAACATCAAAGGTAGAATTAAAATTAATGCTTTGAAATTTTTTAAAGCCAGTGTTGTGCTAATGATAAACAAGTGCAAGATAAAAGACTGCTTCAACAGTAATTGTAATGAAGGGTGCTTTTTTTCTAGCATAGTATAACTTTCAGTCGCACAGAGGTGGATAGTTACCTCTGGAACAGAAATGGAAAGGTTATTACCCCGTGGCAGATGAAAACCCCTTTTGAAAATGATTCAAAGTGATGCATTTACACTCTTGTCACATTGAGTCTCATCATAACAGTTCTCACCACTGTCTACGTGAAGCTTCTGAAAACAAAAGGGAAAAACGTGATGGAAAACATTTATTTTTATTTACTCATTATAGTTTCACTTTATAGTATTAAGGACTTTTCGATCCTCTACGCCCTTTATACCCAAATAGGCTGCCTAGAAGAGGAGGAGACTGGTGAAATACTTTATGGTATTTGATGAGTTTTCCTCAGGTTCAAATACTCAATGGAATTTCCAATAGTTGTAGAAAATATTATCTACCACTTGTCTAATCTGTTCACTGTGTATAGAGCACAGTTCAATAAATCTTATGTTATGAATGGAGCTGTAGCACTTTTAAAATCACTTGCAGATAAATTGCACTTGGCTTAAATTACTTGTGTCTGCACATTGTGGCAGTGTCACAAATAGTTCTCAAAACTGACAGTGGTATTAGCCCATACAGAATACTGTATATAGCGTATTGATTTACCTACTCATCTTATAACCACTCCTATGGTCTCAACAATCTTTGAACCTACGTGAAGGTCAGCCATGCTCGTATGGGATGACTTGCTACATGGCCAGCCAGTATTGGCCTGGCTCACTGCCAGCCCTGGGGGTTTCCAGCAGTCCCTCCTCCTGTGCATGAGGCCAGGCAGAGGTGTGATGGCTGTGGGCAACTTGCCCTTAATCCCCTCTCTGCTTTGTCAGAGTGTGTATTACAAAGGGTTGAAGAGTGTCAACATTTTGATGATAGCACAGGATAGTGCAATACTGCATGAGAGGTAGTGGATGTGCGAGCAAAGCAGGAAAAGGGTATTTGATTGCATTTTGACTTATCTTCTTTGGTTATGAAGAGCATTTTCATGCATTTGTTTTAAACGAGCTATTGTTATTATGCCCTCCCCTCAGCACAGAGACTGGGATGGTGAGTTTTACAAAGAGCAGAACACCATGCTTTCAGCCGGAGGTCATGGTGACAGTGGTGTTTCTGTGATCCATGTTAGCACCTGGGAGACCTGGGCTGTGAAAACCAACTTTGTTGGCTGAGGACAAGTCAAGACAATTGTATTTACATCAGAAAGCAGAACATGTGTCTTACAAAGTGCTTCACAGTGACCAGAGACTGCAGGTGCAAACAGAACAAACAGAAGCAAACTGATATTGCTGCTGTAAATGATACAGTATGTTGTTTGCCAGCTGACACTCAACTTTGAATCTTCTGAGCTTCACACGGCTAAGTAAACACACAAGCAATGCACCAGCAAGAGAGCAAGCTTACACTCCCCCCCCCCTGACTGCTGGGACCCAGAGTGAAAATACTACTGCATTAATAAACTCAAGGTGATATGCTGAATGTTGCTACAGTTACTTGTGGTGGAAAAACAAACCCTGAAGCCAGTTTTGAAGCATTATTATCAGACACCAAAACACAGCAGTTCATTCTACTTCGAAGCAGAACTAAAAGCATGAAAAACAGAAATATATTATCATCTTTGTTTACTCTGTTCCCATAATGCTACACATGCTATGGATTATACAAAGGCTAAAGCTGGATAAACAATTTTTTTTGGCTGAATGACCCCATATTTTACTAAAATGAAGGAAGGCTGAGCTTTGTTCATTTATTTATTTTGGAGACAGTATTTTTTTATATGATTTTGGTTGTTTCATTTGGCCTCCTTAAGAATTAAAGGACACGTATCAGCTTTTAAATCCTTCCTTTTCATATATAAATCATTCGCTTGTGGTCTATATAAAGTAGAACTGCAATGCTTTGGTCTGAATTCCTCTCAATTGCAGCTCCACAGACCCCACTTTGACCACTTTTCTGACACCAGTCTCAGAGCAACCTGTTTTTTGTGCGATCTCTTTAGATGTGAATGAGACATTTCACGCCCCGCCGCCCTCCAGGTCGCAGAGCGTTCCACTCCACCCCTTCAGCCATTTTTGTAGTTTGATAGAAGCGAGTTTGATTAGCTACCGGCAGAGAAACTTTTTATTCACAATATGAAGTAAACAAAGCCTGAACATAGGAGTTAGCTAACGCCAGCATCAAGAACGTCACTGAGTCACTGAATCCCAAAACAAAAACGGCAAACACAAAGCCAAATAATGTTATTCAAAGCATGCAGTACAGTTTTATCCTCAAGGAGCTAAAAGCTAGCACACAGCACTATAACAGTAGAAGGCATAATGCTACTACTATCAAAACAATGACCAGGACGTCATATCATCACACAAAATTTATATCTAAAATAAAGTTTGTTGCCATTTTAGTGTTATTTGGAGCTTACCGCTTTGCTGTGCCGTGGTTTCTATAGAGAGAAGGAACTTACCCCTCAATCAGATTTCGTTTTTGGGCAAATCCCTTAGCGGAGGTTGCTAAAACACTCGTCCTTGAAGTGCTTAGCGCAAACACGGAGGATTTTCCCCACTGATGTAGGTACATTTCCCATAAAGTGTCCCCCCGTTCACTGAAGGAGCTTCAGGGGAGAGCTGTGATGAATTTAAGCTGGGCTGGAGTGCCTCTTCCCCCCGATTAGTGTGTGGAGAGTGTCCCCCGTTCACCGGAAGAGCTCCAGGGGAGAGCTGTGATGAATTTAAGCCGGGCCGGAGTGCCTCTTCTCCGGGTTAGTGTGTGGAGAGTGTCCCCCATTCACCGGAGGAGCTTCAGGGGACAGCTGTGATGAATTTTAGCACTTTGAAGAGGCTCTGATGCCAGGAGGCGATGTCAGGAATTGTGTGGGTTAATATACCCAACAACCGAACATTTTGACTTACCTACGTGCAACTTCGGAATAACTTAACTGAACTACAAAATCACTGCGCAAAAAAAAAGGTGGATTCACGAGCTTGGTTAGCCGGATGTCTACGCCCTTCTTTAGCAGATCCACGGCAAATACTGTGACGTCAGAGGACAGAAAACGTCACAGGGACTAGAGCAAACTGAACAGCCTGAAAAATATGACCCAAAAAGAATATAAAGATATCTACGCAGCACCAGAAGAGAATGCATTTACATTTCATGCACTGCTACACATTGAAAGTACGCAAAAAAATGTATTTAAGGGATAAAAAAGTGGATTTTGCATGATATGTGTCCTTTAAATTTGGTTGTTATAAGTCCTACCTTGATGTTTTTTGTCTAACACACCAATCAAGCATAACATTATGACCCACTGGCTAATGTTGTGTTGGCCCCCCTTTTTCTGCCAAAACAGTCCTGACCTATCAAGGCATGGACTCTGCTTTTACCCCTGGTGGGCTGTGGTAACTGCACCAATGTTAGCAACAGATGTTAGCAACAGATCCAAAGTTGCATCTACATGGATGGCAGGACCCAAGTTTTCCCAGCAGAACATTGCCCACAGCATCACACTGCCTCTGCTGGCATGCCTTCTTTCCATAGTGCATCCTGGTGCCAGATATTCCCCAGATAAACAATGCACATTCACCCGCCCATCCACGTGATTCATCAGACTAGACCACCTTCTTCCATTTGCTTCATTGTCCAGTTCTGATACTCACGTGCCCATTGTTGGTGCTTTTGGGGGGTGACGGAGGTCAGGATTTGCACCCTGACTGGTCTGCATCTATGCAGCCCCATACACAACAAACTGCAATGCACTGTGTATTCTGACACCTTTCTATCAGAACCAGCATTAACCTTTTCGACAATTTGAGCTACAGTAGCTTGTTTGTTGGCTCGGACCACACAGGCCAGCCTTTGCTTCCCACATGCATCAATGAGCTTTGGCCCTGACCCTGTCACTTGTTCGCCACCGTTCCTTCCTTGGACCACTTTTGATAGATACTCACCACTGCAGACCAGGAACATCCCACAAAAGCTGCAGTTCTGGACACGCTGTGACCCATTTTTCTAGCCATCACCATTTTTCCCTTGTCAAACTTGCTCAAATCCTTGCGCTTGCCCATTTTTCCTGCTTCTAACACATCAACTTTGAGCACAAAATGTTCACTTGCTCCCTAATATAACCCACCCACTAACAGGTGCCATGATGAAGAGATAATTAGTGTTATCCACTTCACCAGTCAGCGGTCATAATATTATGCTTGATTCATGTATAGTGCTTTTTCAGTCTTACTGACCACTCAAACTACTTTAATTACAACCCACATTTCAACCATACATTCATACAGTGCTTTCTTTTGTACACTTCATCTACCCACCACCCATGGCCAATTTAGAATTACCAATTAACCTAACATACCCAAGCCAGAATACCCACTCAGGTGCAGGGAGAACATGCAAATGCCACTGAGGGAGCTAAATTTATCTAGTTTAAAGCCCAAATTTTCCCAAATAGGTCTTTTACTTTTACATCTCTGGAACTATAATAGCAGTTGTTGGTTGCTGGACACTTGATACTCCTTCAGCCATCTGCCTGTCAGTCTCTCGCACACAAACATACAGACACACACAGAGCTGTAACAGTAGTAATAAATATAATTGCAGAAACCATTTCTTTAACAATATGTTCTTGGCACAGATGTATTACAATAGAATTAGAGGTGGTTTACTTAACCTTCAAACTACTTCTGAACTTTCTTGCTTCAAACACAAGTCTTTACCTGTTTTTTTTTTCATTTTGTGTAAACTGACATAGTGGTCAAACCACGTATGAAAATTGGGTGAACATTATAAAGACTGGAATCCCACGTAGTATAACATTTCAAAATATTTCCCTTGCTGTGTCATGTTAGGTATATTGAGCTGAGGGTAAAATGAAATGGCAAATGCCAGAGTGCATCCCACTCAATTTGTATTGACAAAGTTTCAGCCGTAGGCTACTTCAAAGCTTTAGTGTATGATGTTTTGAATGTGATGCATAAATGGCCTTAGGGTATTCCCTTTGGTGTGAAAGAAAGGATACCAAGCGCGTAAATAGTATTCCTGTTGCTGTTTACAGCCCTGGGAATTGTCACTGGCACTAGGAATTGTCCACAAGGGCTTTGTATGTCTACTACAGTGGTACCTTAGTATAAGAGACTCAAAGGGGAATGCATAAAGAAGTCTACATTTTTACATACAACCATAAATGTTCATCACGATGAAAGTTATAACCATAAAAATGATCATTTGCAGATTTGTCATGATGATAATTAATGTATGAATGTATGCAGCTGTATTTGTTTTTTTTTAACTTCTGCCAACTGCAGTTCACATATTCAGTAAAGTTAGGTGATAATCTTCATCATACTGATTAGTGACTAGAAGACATTGACAAAGACTTAGTCAAATTTTATACACACCTTCTTAAATTCCAACAGCTTCCCAGCAAACATATCAATGCTGAATAACTGTCAGCTGGCAGTCCTTTCTCAGTGTCATGGTTGAAAAATTGTTCCAAAGTGCAAGTTGTCCCATTATCAAGACTCAACCTCAATGTCAGCACGAGGTAGTTATTGAATGTTGCCTGGAAATTTTTGTTAGACTTTCTAGCAAGAAAGAAAAGTGAAGGTATAAAAGAAAGGGTGACTTGAGTTCACAGACTCCAGCTCTGGGGCTAATTTCTCATCCCACTGAGCTAACTGACTTCACACTCAAACATTTGCAAAACAGGCTTTATCATGCTGACATCAGGGGCAGAGACATGGTGATTGCACTAGTCCAACATATTAGTTCAAATAAATTTAAATAGCTTAATATAGTTGTTTGTATTTACTGATAACTAGTTTACAAGAAAAGAAAACATTGTGTGGCTGTAATTTCAAAATCATATCCATCCATCCATCCATCAAATTAGTTGTTGAAATTTGCTGTGCTGTGACCAGTTTTGACCAGGGAGGTGAGGGTTTCAACTGTGTTTGCTGGGATTTTCCACAGTATGGAGTTTTATGAGTGAAACCCCACCTAATGGCTATAGCGGTCAATGGTGGCAATAGTAAATGTGTGTATTTGACACCTATCAAGGAACAGACATTATCTGTTACTTCAGAGAAGGCACTGTTTATTATTTGCATGTGAGTAAACTGTTATGTTTTTTGACCATGAAACTTATCTGTAATCTATACCTGGCATTTGAGGAAGTGCATGTTGAGCTTATTAAAGAGTGGGATCACAGTAGATAAGTATGAGAACATTTGCACACTCTGAAGTTATGAAGTTTCAGACTGCTTCTGTGCTGCTCAGACTTTGCACATTAATTCTTTGGTAGTGTGGACAGGCCAGTCAGCTCTCATTTTGCAGAGCAGGCATGTAGGGAGGGAATGTTCTTTAGTTTAACCTTGTCATAGAGGCCTATGCAATGGGAAATACAAAAGCCTTTAAGTGCTGGTTAAAGTCCACCTTCAATGCAACTGTTTGCTTTGGCAAACCTACAGTGAAATTGGCCTGACAATAGAACTAATCCTCATGTTCAAAACCCTACACAAAGGTAAAGTTTGTCAAAACAACAAATGCATTATTTTATTGAAAATACAGTCAAGTAAGACCTGAACTGTGTAAATTGTATTTGTACTGTAACCACAGACTGCAGGTGTTTTGAATTATGGGCTGATAAAAAAAAAAGATAAAAGCTACTTTTGGCTGCCTTCTTATTCACAATGGGCTGACTCCACATGTTTGATCTGGCAGAATGTTATGCCAGGTGCCCTTCATGTCATAACTCCCAAAGAATTTATGTCTCCTCCCAGAACATCCCCAAATCCCTTGTGGATTGCATGAGGAAAGGCACAAGTTTGTTATAGAAAATATATTAAAACATGTTTTTTCCCATAAAAGACAAAAACTCTGCCCATATGGCTAAAAACTATGAAGATGTCAAGAAAAAATATTCTACTTTTATATGTAAAATATAGTCAGACTTCCATGGCCACTGTTCAAACATCTGCTGATTAAAATCACAAGAAACCATTCACTTTAGATCTCTGTAACCAACCTTATACATGCACTCACTGGCCACTTTATTGGGTAGACCTTGTTAGCATCAGGTAGGACTCAGAAGTCTTCAGAAGTGACTTCATTGTTTGTGGCACAGATTCAACAAGGTCCTGGCAACATTTCTCAATCAAATTTTGGTCCATGTTGACTTTTCCAATTTGATGTGGATTTGGGCTTTATAAATAATTGGAAAAGTTTCTGGGGAAAGCCTGGTCTTGTTAGGTGAGATGGTATCCATCCCACTTTGGATGGAGCACCTTCCTTTCTAGAAATCTGGTTGAACTTATTAAACCCCCAAAACATGACTCCCCAGGGTTGAGACTAGGAAGCATATTTGCAGTCTTAACATGACTCTCTGCAGCGTCTTATCTGGATCAGGTAACCCTGAACCATCCCTTAGTTATGATGCAATAGGCCTAGGCTGCTGGGGGGTTCCCATGATGCACTGTGTTTCTTTTTCATTTACCTCTTTTTACTCTGTTAATCATAAGTTATTAACCTCTGGCTCTCTTCCACATCATGTCTTTTGTCCTGTCTTCCTCCCCTAGGCCCCAACCGGTCACGGCAGAAGACTGCCCTTCCCTGAGCTTGGTTCTGCTGGAGGTTTCTTCCTGTTAAAAGGAAGTTTTTCTTCCCATTGTTGCCAAGTGCTTGCTAATAGGCGGTTGCTTTGATTGTTGGGTTTGGTCTGTCATCATTGTATGGTCTTTGCATTACAACATAAAGTGCCTCAAGGTAAGTGGTTGTTGTAATTTGGTGCTATATAAAATACAATTGCATTGACCTGAATTGTTTATCCAACCAAGTATCTCAAAGATCATCTCAAGGATCACTGTTGCTGTGGTTATAGATCAGCTGATTGGTTTCTGTGATGTCCACATTCAATGTACTTGTTCTTGGGCCTTGGTACCCAATCTTGGAGTATGGGGATGTTGACATCTCCCTCAGCCTGATGTCCCGGCTCCCTTTGCTGTAGCATTTGTGTTGCATCAATCTCTGGGTGTGATAGCAGTTGCTTCTTGCAGATGTTGGAATGCTGAGCTACTGTCTTTTTCAATATCAGTTTAGATGTTGGATGTCAAAGAATCCATAGGTTCCAAATCCTCTACTACACAGAACAGTTCCCTATTCTCTTCCCTTGTCCACTTATGCCGTACCCTTGTTCCAGTAGCCCATGTATCGTCAGTACACCCTGGTTCCTCAACATCTGACGTAGACCTTGGTAATGCCGGTGACATTCGAGCCAGTATGGCTTCAGTTATACGTCTCTAGCCTGGGAAACCTTACTAGATGCTTGCCCTGGCTGGGATTCAAACCCCTTACCTATTCTTCAAAGGATGGTAGTGCTGCCACTACACGATCTTGTTTTTATATATATATATATATATATATATATATATATATATATATATATATATATATATTCACTCACTTACCCACATCATTTAATTCAGGTGTTTCAATCACTTCCGTGACCATAGGTGTAGAAAAGTCAAACACCTAGGCATGCAGACTGCTTCTACAAGCATTTGTGAAAGAATGGGTCACTCTCAGGACCTCAGTAAATTCTAGGAGGGTACTGTGAAAGGATGCCAGCTGTGCAACAAGCCTAGTTGTGAAATTTCCTCACTGCTAAATTTTCAATAGTCAACTGTTAGTGGTATTATAACAAAGAGGAAGTGACTGAGAATGACAGCAACTAATTCACAAAGCGGTAGGCCATGTTAAATTACAGAGCAGGGTTAACGGATGGTGAGGCACATAGTAAACAGAGGTCACCAACTTTCTGCAGAATCAGCCCCTTCAGACCTCCAAACTTCATGTCGCTTTCAGATTATCAAAAGAACAGTGTGTAGAGAGCTTTATGGAATGGGCTTCCATGGCTGAGCAGCTGCATCCAAGCCTTACATCACCAAGCACAATGCAAAGTGTCATATGCAATGGTATAAACATCTTGCCACTGGACTCTACAGTAGTGGAGATGTGTTCTATGGAGTGACAAATCATGCTTCTCCATCAGGCGATTTGATGGATGAGTCTGGGTTTGGCAATTGTCAGGAGAACGGTACTTGTCTGACTGCATTGTGCCAAGTATAAAGTTTAGTGGAGGGGGAATTATGGTGTGGGGTTGTTCTTCAGGAGTTGGGCTTGGCCCCTTAGTTCCAGTGAATGGTTCAGCATACTGAGATATTTTAGACAATTTCATCCTCCAAGTTTTGTAGGAACAGTTTGAGGATGGCCTCTTCCTGTTCCAATATGACTGCGCACCAGTGTACAAAGCAATGTCCATAAAGACATGGATGGATGAGTTTGGTGTGGAAGAGCTTGACTGGCCTGCACAGAGCTCTGACCTCATTCCGATACAACATCTTTGGGATGACTGCAGTGTCTGACCCCACAGATGCACGTCTGGAACAACGATCAAAATAATCCCACAAGCACAATTCTAAACCTTGTGAAAAGTCTCCCCAGTTATACCTGCAAAAGATGGACCAACATCATATTAAGCCCCATGGATTTAAAAATGGGATATAACTCAAGTTCATATGCATGTGGGCAGATGAGTAAATTATTTTGCATATACGTATATACAGTGGGTACGGAAAGTATTCAGACCCCTTTAAATTTTTCACTCTTCATTTCATTGCAGCCATTTGCTAAAATCAAAAAAGTTAATTTTATTTCTCATTAATGTACACTCAGCACCCCATCTTGACAGAAAAAACAAAAATGTAGAAATTTTTGCAAACTTATTAAAAAAGAAAAACTGAAATATCACATGGTCATAAGTATTCAGACCCTTTGCTCAGTATTGAGTAGAAGTACCCTTTTGAGCTAGTACAGCCATGAGTCTTCTTGGGAATGATGCAACAAGTTTTTCACACCTGGATTTGGGGATCCTCTGCCATTCTTCCTTGCAGATCCTCTCCAGTTCCATCAGGTTGGATGGAGAACGTTGGTGGACAGCCATTTTCAGGTCTCTCCAGAGATGCTCAGTTGGGTTCAGGTGAGGGCTCTCTGGCTGGGCCAGTCAAGAATGGTCACAGAGTTGTCCCGAAGCCACTCCTTTGTTATTTTAGCTGTGTGCTTAGGGTCATTGTCTTGTCATTGCATAGGCCTCTATGACAAGGTCCTGAGCACTCTGGAAGAGGTTTTCTTCCAGGATATCTCTGTACTTGGCCGCATTCATCTTTCCTTCAATTGCAACCAGTCGTCCGGTCCCTGCAGCTGAAAAACACCCCCATAGCATGATGCTGCCACCACCATGTTTCACTGTTGGGATTGTATTGGGCAGGTGATGAGCAGTGCCTGGTTTTCTCCACACATACCGCTTAGAATTAACACCAGAAAGTTCAATCTTCATCCCATCAGACCAGAGAATCTTATTTCTCATAGTCTGGGAGTCCTTCATGTGTTTTTTGTCAAACTCTTTCATATGTCTTGCACTGACGAGAGGCTTCCGTCGGGCCACTCTGCCATAAAGCCCAGACTGGTGGAGGGCTGCAGTGATAGTTGACTTTGTGGAACTTTCTCCCATCTCCTACGGCATCTCTGGAGCTCAGCCACAGTGATCTTTGGGTTCTTCTTTACCTCTCTCACCAAGGCTCTTTTCCCACGATTGCTCAGTTTGGCTGGACGGCCAGGTCTAGGTAGAGTTCTGGTCATCCCAAACTTCTTCCATTTAAGGATTATGGAGGCCACTGTGCTCTTAGGAACCTTGAGTGCTGCAGAAATTCTTTTGTAACCTTGGCCAGATTTGTGTCTTGCCACAATTCTGTCTCTGAGCTTCTTGGGTAGTTCCTCCCACCTCATGATTCTCATTTGCTCTGACATGCACTGTGAGCTGTGAGCTCTTATATAGACAGGTGTGTGCCTTTCCTAATCAAGTCCAATCAGTTTAATTAAAAACAGCTGGACTCCAATGAAGGAGTAGAACCATCTCAAGGAGGATCAAAAAAATGGACAGCATGTGAGTTAAATATGAGTGTCACAGCAAAGGGTCTGAATAATTGTAAATGAATGAAAAAAATCATAGAAATACCAAGAGTTTTAAAATGAAATCATCAGTCTTTAACCAACCTGTCATTATCAGAGTTTTTTTTTCTTCTCCAGACCGCTTTATTGATTTGACAGAACATTTGATTTAGTGCTAGGGAAAGGTTTGCTGAACTGTGAAGTAAGATATATAATGAATGTGCTGTCTTTTGAAATATTTTACCCAACAACTGATGTGAATAGAACAGCAATTTACTTTGAGTCCACAGAACAACTTGATTTGAATAATGAGAGACATTTTGTTTTCTTTTAAGAAATACTACATTAATAAAAATGTGCCTAAAGGAAAATACACATGAAAATTTTGCTACATTATTGGGTCACATTATGGAATATTTCTGTCTGAGAAACTAACACTGTAGTGTCTTTCCCATGCAGTATAAAGCATTTTGAGATGCTGCTGTTCTGATTTGACACTATATAAATATACCTAAATTTAATTGAACTGAATAATTTTTAAACAAAGGGGTCACCTGTTAGCACTATATAGGCACTGGATATACACTGCTCAAAACAATTAAAGGAACAGTTTGAAATAACATCAGATCTCGATGGGAAAAAAGATCAGGCTTGATATCTATACTGATATGGACTGGATAATGTGATAGGAATGAAAGGGTGCCACATCGTTTGATGGGAATGAAAATGATCAACCTACAGAGGGCTGAATTCAAAAATCAAAGTGAAATAATGATCCGGCAGGCTAGTCCATATTGCCAAAATGTCATTGCAGCAATTCAGAATAGTATATGGCGCCCATGTGCTTGTATGCATTCCTGACAACGTTGGGGCATGCTCCTAATGACATGAAGGATGGGGGATCTCCTCCCAGAAACATAATGTCCCAGAAGTATTCTATTGGATTTAGGTCATGCAAGTGTGGGGGGCCAGTCAGTGGTAATTTCTTCATCCCCCCGGGAACTGCCTGCATACTCTTGTCACATGAGGCTGGGCATCATCGTGCACCAGGAGGAACCCAGGATCCACTGCACCAGCGTAGGGTCTGACAGTGGGTCTCAGAGATTTAATCTCGATACCTAATGCAGGGCTTTCAAATGGTTTTGGAGTAGCAGGGGGGCATGCCAAAGTAGCAGGCACCTTATGACTGAGACCTTTGCTGTCCTCCATGGGCGTTAGGGTTAGGGTTAGGGTTAGGAAGTTAAGGAAGGTACAGATAATATTACATAGTTCCCCTGGGTTCACTTTCGCCGAGGACATTGGATTTTTCTGTCCTGAAATTGATTCTTCACTTTTCCGACCTGTTTTGCTTTTATGAGTACTATCCCCTAAATTTTACTGCTTGTTAAAGACTTTCATTCAGTACTCCCATAAATATATCAAAGTTACTATAAATGAACAACTTCTACTATGAAAGGAAGAAATGCCACAGCTGATGAATTCACAAACCATTACTTATATGCAGTGATGGTATAGTTACCTTGAAAAATTAGTCAGATTACTGATTACTCCTTTAAAAAATAACTTAGTTACTTTATGGATTACTTAATTTTAGAAGTAACCAAGTTAGAATCACAAGTTACTTTATTAGTTAGTTTCAACAGCTGCCGGTTATCGTCTGCCATAAAGTGATCCTGATATTTCTGTGTGCTTTTATGTGTAATGTCTTTTTGCTCAAAATATTGCAATGCACACAACATTATGGGTGACATACCAGAGTTCAAAAGAGGACAAATTGTTGGTGCACGTCTTGATGGCGCATCTGTGACCAAGACAGCAAGTCTTTGTGATGTATCAAGAGCCACGGTATCCAGGGTAATGTCAGCATACCACCAAGAAGGATGAACCATATCCAACAGGATTAACTGTGGACGCAAGAGGAAGCTGTCTGAAATGGATGTTCGGGTGCTAACCCGGATTGTATCCAAAAAACATAAAACCACGGGTGCCCAAATCACGGCAGAATTAAATGTGCACCTCAACTCTCCTGTTTCCACCAAAACTGTCCGTCGGGAGCTCCACAGGGTCAATATACACGGCCGGGCTGCTATAGCCAAACCTTTGGTTTCAATGGTGCAAGGAGCACAAATCTTGGGCTGTGGACAATGTGAAACATGTATTGTTCTCTGATGAGTCCACTTTTACTGTTTTCCCCACATCCGGGAGAGTTACGGTGTGGAGAAGCCCCAAAGAAGTGTACCACCCAGACTGTTGCATGCCCAGAGTGAAGCGTGGGGGTGGATCAGTGATCGTTTGGGCTGCCATATCATGGCATTCCCTTAGCCCAATACTTGTGCTAGATGGGCGTGTCACTGCCAAGGACTACCGAACCATTCTGGAGGACCATGTGCATCCAATGGTTCAAACATTGTATCCTGAAGGCGGTGCCGTGTATCAGGATGACAGTGCACCAATACATACAGCAAGACTGGTGAAAGATTGGTTTGATGAACATGAAAGTGAAGTTCAACATCTCCCATGGCCTGCACAGTCACCAGATCTAAATATTATTGAGCCACTTTGGGATGTTTTGGAGGAGCGAGTCAGGAAACGTTTCCCTCCACCAGCATCACGTTGTGACCTGGCCACTATCCTGCAAGAAGAATGGCTTAAAATCCCTCTGACCACTGTGCAGGACTTGTATATGTCATTCCCAAGACAAACTGATGCTGTATTGGCCGCAAAAGGAGGCCCTACACCATACTAATAAATTATTGTGTTCTAAAACCAGGTGTTTCAGTTTCATTGTCCAACACCTGTACATTATAATCAATCCAGTGTTTTTTGACCACTTCAAATATCTTTATAGAACTGTGATTTTATATTTGTTGCAATTTCTGCAGCCTTCTGAGCCAGATTTTTGTTTAAAAAGACATTTTTAATGTCAATGACAGATTTTACCTTGATAAAAAAAATGAATATATAAGTCACTTTTCCAAAAACTGAGTACAGCTTCTACCTTGTGTTAGAAATGCTGTTTCTCACTCACAGTGACCTGATATGATTCATGAGAGAGATGATCGGTTCAAATCATTCAAAATTAACAAATAATGAAGAACAAATACATATACACAGCTTTCAGGTTTTCGCCGCTAGCGGGGAGGGAGCATGCCCCTTCAAGTACCGAGACAGAAAAAGAAGTTCTCTGCTCTTTACTCAAACAGGAAGTGGTCTCTCTCAGAGGCCGTTCCCTCCACGCACGGTTTTTATTCAGAACTTTCAAAGTAAGGGTCATGTGATGTATCATCCACCACTCCACACTAAATGCAGTTCAAAGCAGGTAATAAACATTAGAATGCATTCGCATGGCTTCACACAAAGATATCACTTTTACAACCAGTTCCTTCCTGGCTCCTTCCCAAACTGGTATAGTAATAAAGAAACTCAGGAATGTGAACGAGGCTTTTATGTGTGCTCTGTGAGAACTCAAACAATGAAGTAACACCTTCAGTGCCCTTCTGAAGGAAGGGACACTAAATCTCCTTATTTAAGTAAGGAGAAACAACAGTATATAAAACAAGATGAAACATATACAAAAGATATGATAAAGTACAGAAAACATGTTAATATACCTAACAGAGATGTTTGACACGTTTCACAGATTATAGATCAACAAGTCATTTAAATACAGCCATTTAAATACGGGCAATCATTTTTTGGCAAATAATTTTTTTTAGGAAAGTTAAAAAGTAGACGGCGCAGAGTGGTGGAGTAGGCGGAAAATGCGGCTGGCGCCGGCATAATTTGAAAGCCCTGCTAATGGCAGCCAGTGTGCTGTTGCCTAGTCTGTAGAGGTCTGTGTGTCCCTCCACAGATATGCATCTACAGAACATCACTGACCCATCACCAAACCAGTCATGCTGAATGATGAGACAATATAACATTCTCCAGGGCTTCTCCAGAAACTTTCATATCTGTCACATATGCTAAGGGTGAATCTGCTCCCATCTGTGAAAAGCAGTGCCAGTGCCAGACGTGGGCCTGCCAATTCTGGTATTCTATGGCAAATGCCAATCAGGCTCCATGGTCCCGAGCTGCGAGCACAGGGCCCACTAGAGGATGTTGGGCCCTCAGGCAACCCTCATGAACTTTGTTTCTGTGGCCTACTAGAGGTCATTTTATAGGGCTCTGGTCCTCCTTGCACAAAGGAGCAGACACTGACCCTGTTGATGGGTTAAGGACCTTCTACGGCCCTGTCCAAATGCTTGTCTCCTGGAATCTACTCCATGCTCTTGAGACTGTGCTGGGAGACACATCAAATGTGCAATAGCACATGCGCCATCCTGGACAGTTTGGACTACCTGTGCAACCTCTGTAGGGTCCAGGTATCACCTCATGTGAGTCAGTCAGAAAAGATGAGAAGGAAAAAATGTCAGTGGCCTCCACCTGTAAAATCATTCCTGTTTTGGGTTGTTGCCTCATTGTTGCCCCTCTAGTGTAGCTGTTATTAATTTCATTAACACTGATGCAGCTCAAACTGATGAACAACCCCCTTTGCTACTTAACTGGCCCGACTAATATCCCAAATCTCTAATGGACTTGACACTATACTCTGATTAAAAAGTGTTTCTTTAAGTTTTTTGAGCAGTATATTTGACTCCACAAGTGACAGATTTCTATGACTATATTTAGTGTGTTAATTCTTTACACTTTTGTCCTAAAATCATGAATGTGTGCTAATTTCATCAAATAAGCCAAAGTCCAGATGAAGCCCCTGAGACAGAATTGCCCTGAGGTCTTGCATCATATCTTTTCCAGTGCTTATGTGTCATATAATTTATTTCTGGTGTTATGTTGTCAGTACATTAATGCTAAATGATTGTGATTTCTGTTAAGTAAGTTAGATCCTAACAGTTCCCAATTCATACCCATTAATTTACAGTACCTGGCAACTCTTTAAAGACTACCAACAGGGTGGTTAATTACAACCATCATGTGCTAAATATCTTGTAATTAGAATTTCAATTCAATCAGGAAAGTGAGCTCCCAGCAGATGCATATGTATTAGATAAGATGGAAAAAAATCCTGGATTTTATGCCTCCAACAGTTTGTAACAGCATGACAGGAAGGGTGCAGCAGAAGGCTGCCAGGAACACTAAAGAACCCTCTGCAGAAGGTGGAGTTTGATGGACGAGCTACCAACAGAATCTAATATGCAACAGTATCCGCCAATTGCCCAAGTATGGCTGATGTGAAAGGGAAAGAAAGAGAATAGGCAGTACCCAAGGACTCCTGTTTCATAACACATTCAACTGTGGGCTTTACGGACTTGAAACAATACTGTTGTAGAACAGTCAGCTGATAACTTTACCATTTTATTTATTTATCTTTCATTTAAAAAAAAAAAATATATATATATATATATATATATATATATATATATATATATATAGCATTTGAGAATAAAATTTTAATATAGCTATTTATTATTTTAAAGTCCATGTTGATTTGTTTAGCCCTGACACAACTATAAACCACAATATTTATTACTAACATTATTTTTAAAAACTTAATCACATAATTATTAGCTCTTCTCACAAAAGAACTGCAAATTTCAAGGCCTTGCTGGGACATATCCATATTTATTTGCTAGGAAAAGTAAATAAAAAATAATTTTAGCTAAAAAAAAAGAGAAACCTTTCCTGTTAGTCAAGTCCTGTAACCAGAACTTCCTAGCCTACTGCACTCATCTTTATTGAGGTTCACTTGAGCTCTAAATTAGCTCATTAGCTGCCTAATTGGACAAATTAAAGCCTCAGTCAGGAATGCTTTGGCTTTCAGAGGTTCTGTAGGTGCCTTTTAAATCATCTGTCGACTCAGATGGTGAAAGGAGGACAAATTTGCCAAGTGGAGCGAATAATTGCCTCAACTGAGTACTAGGAAAAGCTGGCAAACAAAAGACCAGTGCATGCAGCTAAGAGGCGAGACTGTGCACCCTCCCCAGCTACTGACATCCCCAGGGCTAATATGTAGAAATGTTTTTTTTTAGGAAGGTTGGAGGACTGGAGTGTTGCAAAGCCTAAGACAACAGTTTCAGAGACTAATTTCCCTGCAGTTCAGTAGCGGTCTATATTAGTCAACACTATAATGGAGTATTACACAGCTATGCAACAGGCTGATGACATGAAGTGTCTTCCTAATGCATTTTATTTAAATCTCTTCTAAGTTTGTAACATGGATGGAAATATGGATCTTCCAATAAAAAAATAAGAAATTTTTTAAGCAATAATATTGTCCCTGTGATACATACTGTGGAAGCAACCAGGCAGAAACTACTCTCAGATTTAATCGGCAAGTCATCGGGAGCTAGAGTGTGAGTGGAGTCACAGGCTTGTGGTTAATATTGCATGCTCGGTAGGTAAACACCAAACAGAAGTCACATATTACAAGTTTTTGCTTTAATTTACATAGTGGCTGGTGGGTTGGATCCAACCAGTGTGGAATGATGCATCTCAACATAGAATGTCTTTAATTATCAACCTGATGCTTTGTAAAAAACTTTCCTTCTTTCTTTCCTTCTTTCTTTCTTTCTTTCTTTCTTTCTTTCTCAAATTTTTGCAGAAGCATTTACTTTAATTTCATGAATGTACTTTACTTTTTGGTAAATATAATACTAAATGTCAAAAGTGGCTGTACAATTACAAAAATAAATAAATAAATAAATTGTTTAGTACATTTGTATATTCAATTCAATTGAATATACAAATGCTGTGACCAGTTGGGGCTGAGGGGAGAGACAGGACAAAAGGCTGTTGAAGAGAGCCAGAGA
The DNA here is from genome assembly GCA_024447675.2 of Pterophyllum scalare. Lineage (NCBI taxonomy): Eukaryota > Metazoa > Chordata > Actinopteri > Cichliformes > Cichlidae > Pterophyllum > Pterophyllum scalare. The sequence goes on along the minus strand of JAMQGT020000425.1, from coordinate 53,339 downwards.
TTAATAATAACAAATGAATAAATCCACAGTGGAGTATAAACAAAGTAAAAAGAGGTGAAGAGGAAGAAACACAAGTGAGTCTACCAAATGACTTCCCTCAACGCCCCTACTTTTTACTCTCTCTAAGACATACATATAAACACAAACTCAATCAGACAACAATACACGGGGTACGTGATCTATTACATAGCACTAATAAATCACCAGTGAAATATGTAAATAATAGTAAAAATAATTACAAGGGGAAAATTACATTGGGAGCACAAAATTGTTTACTGTACTAAATTCAGTAATCACATTATATTTACTTGCTTTACAAAGGTTCTTAAAATATCTGCAGGATGGGCAGATACAAAGAAAAAAACCCCATCAAACTATGCCTCTTTCTTTCTGTGTACTTGTGCTACAATCAACTGATTTCAGATTTTGTGCAGAGTGGACGAAAATGGTGAAGTATCGAACTTTTGAGGAGTGGAGATATGGACATTGCTTTTATGTTTATTGCACAAAAAGGACAAGAGTGTGATGGTAAACTGCTACTGTATCCAGGACACAAACAACTGCTAAACTGTTAAAGTGCTGACTCAATGGCTCTTTCCAAACATCTTCTGCACGGACAGTATGCTACAGTAGCACAACGCTAGCAAAACGAGTGACATTAAAACTGAGTGTATGTTGACCCCAGCCCAGCAGCCAGAGCCTGAACTTCAACAGGCCATAAAGGCAGTGATTAGCAGTCAGGCTTGTAGAATTGTAGCCTCTAGGCTCTCACACACATACTGAACGCACTCACACACACTACTGAAATGCACTCACACACTACTGAACGTCTCACTCACACACACACTACTGAAATGCATTCACAGACACTACTGAAACACACTCACCACACTACTGAACACGCACACTACCAAAACACTCCACACACTACTGAAACGCTCTCACTCACACACACACACACACACACACACACACACTACTGAAACGCACTCACTCACACTACTGAAACGCACTCACGCACACTACTGAAACGCACTCACACACACTACTGAAATGCACTCACACACACACACACACTACTGAAATGCACTCACTCACACTACTGAAACGCTCTCACATACACTACTTAAACGCATTCACACACACTACTTAAATGCTCTCATGCACACTACTGAAACACTCTCACACACACTTGAAAACCAAGATTTAGTGTGAAAAGGAATTTGTTTGGTCTCAACAGGAAGGCGTTTCAGGTGAACAGGAAGGCAGCCGAGGAAAAAATAAGGCACTTCAAAACATGGCTAACACCACGCTGATGTCTACCAACAGCCTACAAGCAGTCTAAGTGAACAATATATTGGCCTTGTGACTATGCAAACACTGTCATGTGGCACCAGCCTATTGTTGCAACTGTAAGTGTGGACATGTGCTTCACTTAGGTTGATCGTAGGCTGTTGAGTAGATATCAGCGTGGTGTTAGCCGTGTTTTGAAATGTGCTATTTTTTTTCCTTTCAGACGCCTTCCTGTTCACAGGAAATTTTCAGTTGTGTGTGTGAGAGTGTTTCACTAGTGTGGAGCGCGTTTCAGTAGTGTGTGTGAGCGCGTTTCAGGAGTGTTTGCGAGTGCATTTCAGTAGAGTGTGTGAGCGCGTTTCAGTAGTGTGTGTGAGTGCATTTCAGGAGTGTGTGTGAGTGCATTTCAGTAGTGTGTGTGAGTGTTTCAGGAGTGTGTGTGAGTTAATTTCAGTAGTGTCTGTTAGTGCGTTTCAGTAGTGTGTGTGAGTGCATTTCAGTAGTGTGTGTGAGTGCATTTCAGTAGTGTGTGTGAGTGCATTTCAGTAGTGTGTGTGTGTGAGACCATTTCAGTAGTGTGCGTGAGTGCGTTTCAGTAGTGTATGTGAGTGCATTTCAGTAGAGTGTGTGAATGCGTTTCAGTATGTGTGTGTGTAGTAGCGTTTCAGTGAGTGTGTGTGTAGAATGCGTTTCAGTAGAGTGTGTGATTGTGTTTCAGTGAGTGTGTGTGAGTGACATTTCAGTAGATGTGTGTTGAGTGCGTTTCAGTAGAGTGTGTGAGTGCGTTTCAGTAGTGTGTGTGAGCGCATTTCAGTAGAGTGTGTGAGTGCATTTCAGTAGTGTGTGTGAGCGCGTTTCAGGATGTGGTGATGTAGAGTGTGTGAATGCATTTCAGTAGTGTGTGTGAGTGCATTTCAGTAGTGTGTGCGAGTGCGTTTCAGTAGTGTGTGTGAATGCATTTCAGTAGTGTGAGTGAGTGCGTTTCAGTAGTGTGTGTGTGTGAGTGAGTGTGTGTGTGAGTGAATTTCAGTAGTGTGTGTTGAGTGCGTTTCAGGAGTGTTTGTGAATGCATTTCAGTAGAGTGTGTGAGTGTTTCAGGAGTGTGTGTGAGTGAATTTCAGTAGTGTGTGTTGGTGCGTTTCAGTAGAGTGTGTGAGTGCGTTTCAGTAGTGTGTGTGAGCGCATTTCAGTAGAGTGTGTGAGTGCATTTCAGTAGTGTGTGTGAGCGCGTTTCAGGAGTGTTTGTGAATGCATTTCAGTAGAGTGTGTGAGTGTTTCAGGAGTGTGTGTGAGTGAATTTCAGTAGTATGTGTTGGTGCGTTTCAGTAGAGTGTGTGAGTGCGTTTCAGTAGTGTGTGTGAGCGCATTTCAGTAGAGTGTGTGAGTGCATTTCAGGAGAGTGTGTGAGCGCGTTTCAGGAGTGTTTGTGAATGCATTTCAGTAGAGTGTGTGAGCGTGTTTCAGTAGTGTCTGTGAGTGCATTTCAGTAGTGTGTGTGAGTGCATTTCAGTAGTGTGTGTGAGTGTTTCAGGAGTGTGTGTGAGTGAATTTCAGTAGTGTGTGTGTTGGTGTGTTTCAGTAGAGTGTGTGAGTGTGTTTCAGTAGTGTGTGTGAGCGCGTTTCAGTAGAGTGTGTGAGTGTGTTTCAGTAGTGTGTGTTGAGTGTGTTTCAGTAGAGTGTGTGAGTGTGTTTCAGTAGTGTGTGTTTGAGAGCATTTCAGTAGAGTGTGTGAGTGCGTTTCAGTAGTGTGTGAGAGTGCATTTCAGTAGTGTGTGTGAGTCTGTTTCAGTAGTGTGTGTGAGAGCGTTTCAGTAATAATGTCTGTAATGGCCCCTCATAGCTACATGTTACTATTGTAAAAAAAAAAAAAAAGAAAAAAGAAAAGAAAAGAAAAGAAAAAAAGAAAAAATAATGAATAATGTGTAATACATTTCTGAGTAAGGAACCCAACAATGTACGTGATAACTGTGTTTGTGAACTTCAGTAGTATGCTCCTGCTGTATATTTACATACCCCCCTCCACCCCCTCTCCCCCCACACACAAATAAAAGAAAAGAAACTACACAGACACTGGTTCATGTGCACTTGGGACAGTACAGTTAAGCAGTGGAAAGAAAACAACTGTTCAACTCTCTCTCTTCCAGTTGATGACATAGCAGTGGTGGCTGCTGAGCACACACTAGCGTGACATCCCTGTCTCAAGTGGACAGACACAATTAATCCCAGGGACAGTAGAGACTTGCTGACAGAGCAAGATAAGGTATCAGCCAGTGCACACAGCTCCACCTGACCTGTTGCATATTGAGCCTAATTTAGCCCTCATGGCACAAAAATGTGCTCCTCAACTGCTGCAGGCTACTTACATAGGCTCTTTTTTGTTTGTTTGTTTGATGCCCATATAGGGTGAATGTTTGCAGTTTAGGTTTTTTTTTTTGTGGGTTTTGTCACAGTGAATTTTGAGGAATCCTGTATGGGTTGTATGGTTTTAACAAGGGGGACTGTCTTTGAATATGGCAATGCAGATGTTCAATTTTCTGCTCAATCTTCAGGTGTGCAAGTTAATCATAAATGTAATCTTAAGGTGTGAAAAAATATCCGTGCACACAGGGGCTTAATACAAGTCTGATAACTGGAATGTAATGGGATTTTAGGCAGGCAAATACAGGTGTCTCATGTATGACTGTTTGATTTCACATGCAGAGGTAAAATTTTCAAGGAATGTGTGACCACTTTAAAATTTAATTTGAAACTTTCTTAAGAAAATTCTACAATTTTAAATATACTGTACATTATGGGTGAAATCTTATGCATATGCTGTGTATTATTAAGCATTCCATTTAATGGAACAGTTTTAAGTGTCCTGCAGTTTCTATGAGAGCATAAGTATTCACAGAGGGAAGCAAACTCTAAATCTGGCAGTGTTATTGCTAACTGTAACCAGCGAATTGGCAAAACAAAATTAAACATTTCCAGGAAATATTAATTTTACATAGTATATGGTATATTCAATCAGAAGTTTTAATTTCCCTGACAATAATGGAGCTTTGTGGTAGTTATAGCAGTTGTACTTGGATATCACTTTCCGTCTAATCATCCATGACTTCAGTCTGTCCCACCCCATTAAAATGCTCTATGATCTCATTATGCTTACTCCTTGCTGACCACACTGATTGCTCTTACTCTGGCCTACTATTACTGATCTTTGTTTCATATCTTCTTTATGGATTAGTAAAAAGTGTTTTTGCTTATTCAGACTATGTTTGTTTATTTATTTACATTTAAATCTCAAGCTCTGCCAAGTGATTTTGTGATCTCTCTCAACTTTAAATATAAAATCTAAGACACTAATGTATTTCATTTTGATATGCATTAGTGTCTCAAAACATGGTTGCCTGGAATGCTCGGAATGCACAAATGATATAAAATGTGTTCCAGCCAAAAACTGATTAACAAGTGCCATAGCTGGCATGCTGCAACTTGCATTTCTCATTTTCAATTTAAATACAGATCTATAAAATATAATTTTGAAAAACAACATTTACCAACATGTCTTATATATCTCTAGTATGAGTTGCTAAAGTACAAATATCAACCATGTAATCCCTCTGTGTTTTCAGTTGTAAAATAGTGTGTTCTGTATAGCCATGCTGAAAGCTGGTGTGCATTTAATCTGGGATCCATGGTGTCACCCCAATTTTAAGTCGCATCTGTAGCATCTGTAGCCTGTTTCAAAAACAAATAATTTGTTCCCATTTCTTTAGTTGAATCTGTGAAAAATGTCAATTATAGCACAGTTTCACAGGCATAAAATAGTATTTTTGCATCAACAAGATGATTCTCGGTGAGCTATGGCTGAAAAATTGCCATATCTCACTGTGGTGTGCATTGTGTCCTTAAAATTTTAAGGAAACTGGAGAAGTGGAGGACAAAAGAAGAAGTGGCAAGCCTGGAAAATGATCTACAGAAACTGAACAACATCTGAAAGTCATGCCCTTAAGAAATGGTAAAAAAAAATAAAAAATCTAACACATGACAACAGGATCTGAGAGATGCATCTGGCCCTTCATTTGATTCATCTACTGTTTGCTGTTAAAGAATGGAAAGAAGGAGAAAAGGTCGAGTTATACCAAATAATACAAGAACGTTACTGAAAATCAGTGGCAACAGGTCTTATGGAGTTTTGTTTTATTTTTTTAATTTTTGGTTCAAATTGTCATCAGTATGGCTGGAGGAGGTTAGGAGAGAGGTACAACAGTGAGAGTCTACATCCATCTGTAAAACATAGTGACTGTTCATGGTTCTAGACTGCATTTTAGTGGTTTTGAGGATCTTGTCAAAATTGATGGAATTGTGAATGCACCATCCAGTGATTCTAACATCTAAAGAAGAGGTTTGGAATAGCCTTCAAGAAGCCTGGAGATCTATTCCTGAAGACTACTTAAAGAAGTTACTAGAAAAGCTTGCCTAAGAGAGAATAAAGGCGGTCATACAAAATATTCGCTTTGAAGGGCAAAACATTTGTACAGACTCTGTTATTGCCCTACATACTGTATTTCCATTTATGCTTGCACGTTTCAATAAATTATTGCAACTATTTCCCATTTTCCAAGCAAAATATAAAGAAATGAGGGGTGACTTAAGACTTTTGCACAGTCCTGTGCTCCTGTATAAATGCTAAAGCAGGCCCTTTAATTATAACATATGGCACACCAAATCGATATCATCCTAAATGAATCATTAGGACTTAGCTTTATTTATCTATTTATTGATATTTAGTGTTCCACATAGTTGCCCCTGGCAGAGCAGCAGAACAGCAGCTCTTAATATTCCACTAGCTGATTAACAATTCAGGAGGCATCAAATTGGATGTATGGTTCACTGAGGCAAGAGGCCATGTAAGGATAGCAAAACTTTACACTGCCTAAATGTCCTGCACAATAATTTCCTTCTTTTCTGTTTCAAAAGTCTTTAGTCATAATAATTTGCTTGAGCCAGTTTCATTAAAATCAGTTGTCAATCAGTTAGTCAGACTTTTTTTAATTAGTTGAGTCCCTTATGTAAGAAGAAATTAATTTATACTTCCTGAAAAGCCCCTGTCAGACAAATCACGGATTCAAACTGCAACAAGCATTCATCTACACACAAATATGTAAACAAAGATACCCTGCAGAGCTTTTCAGGTCTGTTCAGATGGCCATGGCCTAATATAACTATGCTAAAGAATAAACTACTACTTTCATTTGCATCACTCATAGAAGGGTATTAGCTACAATCTTCTGTAATGTTGACAACACTACTTGTTAGCTCCCAGTGGCAGTTGTTGAAGATGAGGATGGTAAATTGGTCAGTTCATTGCTTCAGATGCATCACTTCAAGGTAAAGTGTGTGTGTGTGTGTGTCTGCATGTGTGTTGAAGAATTGTTTTGAAAAGGCAGCAATAGAGTACTTCTCATTTTGAATTGCTAGTGAAGCTAACAATAAAAATATAAGGTGAATAATAAAGAATCCATCAAAGATCTCTTTTCTGCCATGTTTTCCTAAATACCAGGATTTCTTACATACCAATAATATTCATCACTCATAAAAATGAATACATGTCAGTGGATGAAATTTCAACTGCTGTTTAAGTAGCAGAAACTCTACATTCATATTAGGTGATTAAAAAATTCCTTTTCTTTTTTGAGGAATTTTAGATCATTCACGTTCATTCTCTGTAGATGCATCGCCTCTGCAGTGGTTTTACCTTTTTACCCTTTAGTTTTGTTCTTTTGTTGTTTCTGAATGTACTGAAAGGAACGATTTAACTTCTTGTTTCATCTTAAAGATGTGCTGTTCAAAAAAATGAAACCATTAAACTTCTGGGGTATTGATCTGGCCAGTTATGTAGTAGAGATGGTTGTTAATCAGTTTCAGCTACTTTGGTTTTGATTAAATTAACAACAGCTGCACTACAGACAATGAGACAATCCCCCAAACAGGTGGAGGCCACTGACATTTTTTCCCTCCTCATCTTTCCTGACTGATTGTTCACTAGTGTTGCATTTGGTTAGGGTCAGTGTCACTACTGGTAGCATGAGGTGATACCTGGACCTTACAGAGGTTGTACAGATAGTCCAATTCCTCCAGGTTGGCACATCAATAAGTGCCATTGCCAGAAGGTTTGCTGTATCTCCCTGCACAGTCTCAAGAGCCTGGAGAAGATGTCAGGTGACAGGCAGTTACTCTAGGAGAGCTGGACAGGGCCATAGAAGATCCATAACCCATCAGTAGGACCAGTATCTGCTCCTTTGTGGAAGGAGGAACAGGATGAGAACTGCCAGAGCCCTACAAAATGACCTCCAGCAGGCCACTGTTGTCAATGTCAATGGTCAGTGGTCTGGGAAGGTATATCCATGGAAAGATGCACAGACCTCTACAGGCTAGGCAACGTCACCCTGACTGCAAATAGGTATCAGGATGAAATCCTTGGAGCCATTGTCAGTCCTCACATTGGTGCAATGGATCATGGGTTCCTCCTGGTGCACAATGATGCCCGGGTTAATGTGACGTGAGGTTGCACTTCAGACTGTCCAGGAGCTCAGTGATGCCCTGGTCCAGATCTGGTAGGAGATCCCCCAGGACACCATGTGTCATCTCATTAGGAGTATGCCCTAACCTTGTCAGGCATTCATGCAGGCACATAGGGGCTGTACACACTAGACAGTACCATTTTGACTTGCTGCAATAAAATTTTGGCAAAAAGGACTAGCCTACCTTATTGTTTTTCACTTTGCTGGGCAGGCTATATCTCCAGGATGGAGGACTGCAGCTTGCCAAAGATTGTGCTTTACGGAGAGTTATCCTCGTGCTTTACGGAGAGTTATCCTCCGGCCACCGTAATGTAGGAGCCCCAAAGAAATGATATAAGGACTGTCTGAAGAAGTCCCTTGGTATCTGCCACATTGCTCACCACCAGTGGTCAACTCCTGCTGCTGACTGAGAGGCCTGGAGAAATACTATCTGTCAGGCTGGCATCTCCTTTGAAGGCATCTGCAGGGCTACCCTGAAGAGGAAGAGGAGGAAAAATTGTGCTGCCTCAACACCCATCCCAGACCAAATCTTCATTTCCAGCTGTCCTTCCTAGATCTTCATTTACAAAGTCAAGCCATTGTAATGACGATGACTCCAAGACAGGATAGAAATGCAGTTTGGAGACTTGTGTATAAGGCATGACACAAACAGGGAAAGAGAGAAGTCAAGCAGACACTGTGTGAAAAGGGAAGCCTGTTACACCAGTAGTGCATTTGTTTAATCAGATACCCAAATACTGCACAACTGTTAGTAATACTTGTAATAACAGACTTTTACAATTTTGAAATTAAGTTATCAAGTCAGCAAATGTTGTATGTTGACTTTTGTTGTGAAGACTGTGAGGTGAAGAACAAAAATTCTAATAACCATGTTTCAAAGACATAAATGTGAGTTTACAATTATCTTTGTGCAAGGACCTGTCCACAATGATACATGAAAAAAATAAAAATTCCTTCAGTCACATGGCAGATGGATTGTACAAAGCACCTTAGCTTTTATTCAATGCTAATATCACTGTCTGTTGTTGCAGAGTGCTGCTTAATTTACTTAAATAAAGAAATAGCACCAGCATCTTGGGACTTTAGAAAGACTTACAGTTTAACTTGGCTGCACTTGTCCTGATAGATTCAAAGGAGGTTAAAATAAACAGGTATGGTAAAAAGCCTAAGAATCCTGATAACTTTACTTCTGGAAAAAGTATGCAATGCAAAAAAAAAAAAAAGTATCTCTTTTTACTGCTTACTACTTTTATTATATGACCTAAAGATTCCTGGTCACTCTCTCCTTAGGGATATTTTTTATTTAAAAATTTAGGAAAGTCATAAATGCTAACCCATAAAACACTCTGAACACCTATTATCAGTGTCAGTCACATTTTTCTCTAGCTCAATGAAATGCTACGGTTAACCAAAAACCTCTGCTTCACTTTGTAATTTATAACTTCAATATGTCAGCATTCATAAATTCCTTTCATTCTCATTACCTAGAAAAAGGGAGTTTTTCTTTCCTAGTTTGTTAAACTGCCCTTTCCCTCTTGTGCTGAAACTGAGCTGGGCATACTCCAAATCAAGAGTGTGGGCACTCATTAGTGCTGTTCTCATATCTCACAAAAGAGCCTGGTTACAAAGAGACTCAAGCTCTATTTAAAGCAATGCCGCCAGGAGTCCATTGCCAATGATAATGCGCTTTACATCATTTTGTCCTCGCCTTTATCTTGAGCTTCTTAAGGAATAGGCAACACACAAAGTCATTAGGGACATGATAACTCCCCATATAATTAGATGGAGAAAGATTGGATGCCTGGTGCACCACAGGGCAGACCCACTTACAACATAATCACTCACCCCACCAATGTGGGACATCATATGTGCTGGCAATTAATTGAGATGATTACAATTAGCTAAGACAGAATGTTTGCTTCTGTCTGTTCTGACCAAAGAGTTGACTGTAATTTGCCTCTGGTTGAGAATGCTGGCTCTGACTCATTACACTGTCTACACTAGTATTTTTAGAGGGCTAAACTCAACTAATAGATTCTTAGCTTCTGAAAGCATAGATACCAGAAGAAGAGATTTGTTGTGGAAATAAGATTAAGGGAGACTGCCTGGATTCTTAGTTCAGCTGTAATTAGTTTTTACCAATTATAATTTTAAATCAGCGATTCTAAAGTTTTTTTTGGTTTTTTTTGGCATGCCTCCTTAAGAAGCAGAAAAGAAGTCTCCTCCCCACACTCCCCCCGAAAAAGAGAAAAAAAATTAGCAGTCATTAATCATATAGATTAATGACCGAAGGAAAAAGAAAACAAAAACAAAAAAAACATCCAAACTGCATTTTAGTGAAAGAGAGTTCAGTCTGGTTAGAAAACTGTTGTTTGCTCATTTTCTCTATGCTCATCCAACTTAGTTTCACTCTAGTTTCCTCCACTGTTCACCCAATCCTGCCCTGGAGTGGCTCTGTGTCCTCAGTGAGTACCACCCACCTGTTTGACAACCAGAGCATTAAGTAATGCATTTCAAGTACTGCAAATGATGGTTTCAGTTTTAACTAGAGTTGTTTTTCGACCAAGTAATCTTGACTTTGCAAAATTTACACAGAAGTAAAAGTAAATTTTTTTACTTGGGGGAAAACACCTTGAGGAACTGGTTTATGTGGCGATTTGCAAGTGGTACTGTAAGTCAGGCCACTTCCCGCTCTAATCTTTCTTATTTACAGTCTAGTGAAAAGGGACTCTGTGTGGTCCTCTTAAAAAGTCCACTCTTACGGCTTCAGTAGATGGTCAGGAGCAGCTAGGTGCTGCTAATCAAATGCACTTGATTAACTATGACCACCTCTAACAAATCAAAGTTTTGGCAGTTTGCTGGTCTGGAGCATTCAGGTGTATGTTAACAGAGTGTCAAAGATGAAGACATCAGCAATGTGAGATAGCAATAGAAGTCATAGCCATATATACTGTATGTGTATATGTGTGTGTGTGTGTATTTTAATAAGGAGAGATCATTAGGAAAAGTTTAACATTATTTATTGATTATACAGAATTCAGTTAAACTATCTGGCGATTAGATTCAGATGGCCCACTGAAGCAGAATGGAATCCCATCGATGATAGGAATTAGGGCAGGATCACCCCAGAGTCTAGACACTGGTGGTGGCGGTGAAGATAAAGATGGAGGCTTGGATGGTGGACTGAGTGACCTGGGTGAGGTCAAGATGGGGAAGAGGTGGGTTACACGATTGAGTCTGCAAGGAAGAATGACAGGTAAGCAGAGAGATTTAAAGCAGGCAGAGCAGAGATTGGTTGGCTTGAAGAAGGCGGGCAGAAAGATGATTGGCCATCTTTGATGTCAGCTTTAATTTTGACAAATGGGAATGCAGAAGTGATGAGAAGAATAAACTAGCAGCCAAATATCCAGGAAAGCAGACAAAGGAATGGTGTGAGTTTGTTTTTCAGGAGTTGGGCTTGGCCCCTTAGTTCCAGTGAAATGAGCTCTTAATGGTTCAGCATACCAAAACATTTTGGACAATTTCATGCTCCCAGTTTGGGGATGGTCCCTTCCTGTTCCAACATGACTGCTCACAAGTTCACAAAGCAAGGACCATAAAGACATGGATGAGAGAGTATGGTGTGGAAAAACGTGCCTTGGCCTGCACAGAGTCCTGACCACAACCTCATAGAACACCTTTTGGATGAATTGGAGCAAAGAGTGTGAGCCAGGCATTCTCATCCAAAATCAGTGTCTGACCTCACAAATGCACTTCCAGATGAAAAATTCCCATAAACAAAACCTTGTGGAAAGAGTTGAATCTGTTATACCTGCAAAGGGTGGGCCGACATCACATTAAACCCCATGGATTAAGAATAGGATGTCACTCAAGTTCATGTGCATGTGAAGGCAGACGAGTGAATACCTTTGGCAAAATAGTTTATTTCCAGTGCATTCTCTTTTGGGTCATTGGTGACACTTACCACCATACATTCAGCAACAAAACAATTCTTGATCTTTAAACAATGACTAAAATATGTTCTCAAACACACTGTTAGGTGAACTTCAGCTTATTGAAGCTGTACAATATGTAATGTATTGGATTTTTCACCTGTGGTAACTCTTATACCACAGAGCCCCCCACATTTCAAATCTTACAATCTTTAACCTTTGTCAACACATATTGTCTCTAAAAATATGTCACAGTATGATTGGCTTCAAAGACTTCAGAAGACTTAAAGGGAGAACACCTTTGTGATAGAGAAATCCTGAGGCAAGGGAGTTGTTAGCTTTTGCTTTGTATTATTATTTTTACTACTTGATCATCTGGGATTCTTGAAATTAGTTATGCCAGATGTAAGTTTTGATTCTTTCAATTACTTAAAATATTTTCTGAAATTATAGCAGGTGTTGTTTTAGATGTTATCTTGGGGTAATGATTGTAATGCCTGAATCTATGAAACATTACACATCTAATGTCTAAACTAATTAACTCAAGACTTTGGCTCTACGTAATGAAACTATTGTGTATTTTGTTCTGTTTTTTGTTTTTTTTAAAAGAGCCAATACACAACATTAGTGGCCTCAAGGCACACTGTGATGGAAGGTAAAGACCCTACAATATTAGACAGAAAACCCCAACAAGCAGACAATCCTCTATGAGCAAGTGGTAAGTGGGAAGGAAAATCTCTTTTAAGAGGAAGAAACCTCCAGCAGAACCAGGAAAAGACAGCCATCTGCTGCTAAGTCCAAGCAAAAACCACAGGAGGAAGTGGTTCCCTAGTGAGTGTGTGTGTTGGGGGGGGGGGCAATTTTAGTGAGCAGAATGTCATGTGGGTACATCTCTCTGATCTCTGTCAGGATGGTCTGAAAAGTTGTCTTCTCTGAAGGAACAGGAGAAGGCAGCCTGGCTTTCCATTGCGTTGAGAGTGTCAAAGTCAGACTCGATTCAAAGTGGTCTTTGGAACACTAGTGGAAGGGCTGCACAAAATCTGAGATGCCATGTTCAAGAGAGAGCAAGGAGGAATCTTCCAAAATCCCCGGAGGACTAAGAGAACGACCTCTATTATCACTTCTTGTAGTGTGAACATTCTGGAACTGGGCATTTCCTGCTACATTACTTCTGTTTAAGGATCCGAATATATTTTTGAACATGCTGAGGAGTTTAGGCTGTCCCTAAAGTTGTCAGAATTGATTTTAAAAACAAATCAAAACATGATAGAGCTATTGAAACACTGCAGTTTTGAATGTCACACTTGACTCACTTAAATTTTAAGAGGGTTGGCCTGTGGAAATGTGAGGATCTAGTCTTGAAACTTAGCGTCCCTCATTTTATTATTGATGTTCACTACACACACCTGAAGCAACAAAACGGATCCAAAGTTCAGTTTTGGTGTGTTGAGAGAACAGAATGAAATGAAAAAAATTTCAAATTACAAGTCTTGTACATTTTCTAGCCTAGGTTTGGCTTTTTCTTTGTCTGCAATTCAAACTTCCAAAGCCTTCAAAGAGAAATGAATCAGACGTTTCATCTTAGCATTTGCACTTTATTACAAACAGAATTCAAGGTGTGAATGTGTCTGGTCTGCATATGTCTTAGGTAATCACTGCTCTCTTTGTGCTGTCCTACATCAAAAGGTTGATCATACCTTCAGTAATGAAGGTTTTCCTGGTGAAATCTAAGGAATTCCGTCACTACTGAAATCTAAAAATAAAATGAGATATTTAATCATGACCACTCTGTCAATTTATCAGAATTTTCCAGATATTTTATGTCAGTTTTTGCTTAGATGGATAGTGAGTCTTGACTGAGTCCTGTAGCCGTGAAAATTCCTAACTATTGTTTGCATATATGCACCAAATGACAGTTCAGAGTACCCCTCTTTTTTTTTTAGAGTCGCTGGGCAGGGCACTTGAGGATGCTCCATCTGGTGACTCCATCGTCCTGCTGGGAGACTTCAACGCTCATATGGGCAATGACAGTGACACCTGGAGGGGCATGACTGGGAGGAACAGCCTGCCCAATCGGAACCCGAATGGTGTCTTGTTATTGGACTTCTGTGCAAACCACAGTTTGTCCATAATGAACACCATGTTCAAACATAAGGATGTTCATAAGTGCACGTGGCACCAGGACACCCTAGGTCACAGGTCAATGATCAATTCACATTCCTCAGTGTCCTCGGTAAGGTCTATGCCAGGGTCTGTTCATTAGTCAAACACCGGATTCAAGAAGAACAATGCAGTTTTCGTCCTGTTTGTGGAACGCTGGACCAGCTCTTTGTCCTCTCTGGGATATTTGAGTGTGTGTGGGAGTTTGCCCATCCAGTCTACATATGCTTTATGGACTTGGAGAAAGCATTCGACCCTCAGGGTATCTTGTGGGAGATCCTGCAGGAGCACGGGGTGTCTGGCCCGTTGTTACGGAGTCCAGTTGGTTAGCCACTTGGTCAGCCTGTGGGACTCTGGAGACAACTGATGAGTACTAACAGGCCAAGCTGAACGTGGCTTGGGCAATGGCTGAAGCAACAAATTGGTAGTTTGGTGAGGCCGTGGAAAAAGATTTTCGGACAGCGTTGAAGCAATTCTGGCAAACCATCAGGTGACTCAGAAGATGAAAGCAGTGATCACACAGTGTATAGTGCGGGGTAGGGTGCTGCTGACTTGAACCGAGGATATAGTCGGGCGAAGGACTACTTTGAGGACCTCCTTAATCCCACTGACCAAGGTTATAATAGTTTTGGATTTTACATTATAGTTTAGTTTTATTTTGTTGTAACTTTTTTCCTCTGAGTTAGTTTTAATTAGTATTTAGAGTGATTTTGCTTATTTCTATTAATCTTTTTAATGCTTTTTTTAGTTTAATTTTCATTAGTTTTAGTATTAGTTTTAGTTATTTCATTCTTTGTCATGTTCAAGATTCAACTATTGTGAGAGTAACTTTTGTGTAACTCAACAAAAGATATTAAAAATTGTATTCAAAAACCAACTGTTAACAAGATCGCATCATTATGTGCTAAATATGCATAATACTAAGGACACACATGAACATCATGAGACATTAACGGGGAGAAACAAAGAAAAACATAAACTCCAAAACCCAATAAATGCTACAATAAACTCCCAATAAACTTCAGTGTCAGTGCAGTAGATTAACAATACAATTAACAATACTTCGCATATGGTGTATAACATCACTGAATGTTTGACAAAAACAAACTGAACTCTTTGAAGTAATCAAAGCTCAAATACAGCTTTTCAAGATTGTGTGTGTTTGTATTTGTTTGTGTCAGACAGTGGTGTGGTCATCCTAGTTTCAGTAAACAAATTTATCAGTGCATCCTCCCGCTTATGGTGTATTAACTAGCCAGCAGTTATTTTTTCAGTGAAAACAGTCCATTATGTTTGTCACCTTCCTGCATGGCTATGATGCTGGTTCTCTGTTGGAGCTGCTCGGAGATGCTAGCTTGGTTAGATACTCACTAATTGGACTTCTGCACTGGGTCTTTGCACAACCTACATAAGTGGCCAGTGTTGTTGCCAGCATTTATGTGTGAGCTGCATTATGTGTGTTAATTACCTTGTGATCATCTCAGGTGGACTTTGAGGTTGCAAAGTGTCCGTGACATTTTGTCATCGTCCACAACAAGACACTTGCTTCCATCTGTCACGCTATTGTACTCTGTATGGGACTCTTTCTCCCAAGTTTTGCTGTTACCATAATTTTGCAGACCGGCTGAGGTGAGCGCACACTCACACACACACACGCACACACACACACACACACACACACACACGGTGCTCCCAGCTTAAACTGCTGGAGCGGGAAAAAAAAAATTCCTATCAATCCACAAGGCTTTTAAATAAACTGACAGACATGAAAACAAGGGGCGCTTTATCTATAATTTCAGTACACAATACAGTTCCAGTTAGTTATCATTTTTCCTTTATTTCAATTAACAAAAAAATATTTTTCAATTTCAGTTTTCGTTTGTTTTCCTAGTCAGCTTCATGTGTGAAGCATGTGCATGAAGCTGGCTCAGAGCCAAGAGCAACAAAAGACAGGAAATTGGGCCGGCTTGCTAATCAGGCTACGAGCAAATGTTAGTTGTTGACTATTCCATCGCTCTTTTTGTCCATCGTGCAGGCTTTGGATAATAAAATGGACCTGCTTTGACTCAGACTAGGCCAGCAGGAAATGCAGAGCTCCAAACATATAGAACAATAGACAGTGAATAGAGGACTGAGGAAGCTGCTGAACTGAAAAGAGGTATGCAACTACAACATGATAAGTTTCATGTGCAGCCAGTTTTAATGCCAGAAGACTAGAATGTACTGGCTGATTGAAGTCTAACTGACGTAGTTAAAATCCTAGTTACACCTTGGACAGATTGCTGTCTGGCAGTATGGTAGCCTTCTTGTAGAACTGTAATCACAATGTATTATTTTTCTTTACTAAAAGTTGCAGCCAATAAACTTTTTGCTGACTGGTTGAAGGCTTAATGTTGCACAAAACTGCATATGTGAAGGCTGTTTGTGGCATACAGAAATTAAATTAAAGCATGTCACAAACCTGTGGCCCTTGATGTGAAACTCATTTCCCAATATATCCATTACTAAAACTGAGTTTGACAACCCTTCTTTAAAGCATTGACAGTAAGGGTGAAGCCCTATTCACACGGGTTTAGTAATAAGAAAAGAAAAGGTGTAAGTTGTTATTGCCATGGAGCCCTCAGAATAGGTTTAATAAGGCAGAGTAATTAAAACCCTGTGTTTACCATGGCCATACAGACACCTCATTTTGTTCTTCTTGTCTATCAAAATAATCTTGTTTTTTATAACTATGAATTACAAGATTTTTGTCAATGTATAAAAATGAAAAAGCAAACATTGTGTGTGTGTGTGTTGTAGGTGTGTGTGTGTGTGAGAGAGAGAAATTGCAATGCAGTAGTCATTTATAATGCAGTAGGACTATAAATAAACGGAACCTGTATGCTGAGATTTTGTTGTGTCTCCACAATGTCTGACCACTGTCACCCTTTGGCTATCTCAAACTACACACGAAGGAGCCAAGCAACCCAGGGGCTTGTACTTCTCTGGAGTGGTTTTCTCTTGTTTTCATCCACTTGCAGTACGAATCAGCCCAAGGCCAAGCAGGCTGAAAGCGTAAGGGCAAGTCAGTGCCACATTTAGGTTTCCTCCAAGAGTCAGTCAGCCTGTTCGCCCTAATGGATTCAGGATGTGCATCCAGCTCAGGATGCAGAGTATTAAGTGCTCTCTCTATGTCACTCTACACACATCCTCACCTTTGTTTGTGGCCCAAGGATGCTCTTACAGTGAAGCAATTTAGAAGCGTCATTCAACCTGAAAGAGGGGAATAGAAGGGTCGTGGGAAAGAAAATTATAGTAATGAGTATAAGAAGAGACAGTTATAACATCAGGTTGGCACTTATTTTGTGGCCTCATTGATTTATTTACGTTTCTCGGCCTTTCTCAGTTCTTTTTCCTTATTTTTTATTCATGTTTTCTGAAGCATTGGCCCCTAAATGGCATTACTGCATTAATAACAAGGAACTTCCTACAATCACTTACCAACTGTTTGGGAATAACCAAAAATTGTGTGTCAGACATAAGAAATTGTACAAGATCACCATCCTAACATCCTAAACACTGAATGTACATTTTTATCAGTACAGCCAACCAAACTTTTGGACACAGTCTGGCGATTAGATTCCGATGGCCCAGTGAAGATGAAGGGAATCCCAGTACAGATAGGGATTAGACAGGACCCCCTGGATTCTAGATGCTGGTGGTGGAGACTAAGATGGAGACTTGGTAGGAGCTCTTGGGTGGTGAAGAAGAGAAGGTGGGTTGCACTAAATGAATTTGGAAGGGAGATTGTCAGGTAAGCAGAGAGATTTAAAGCACACTGAGCGGAGGCTGACTGGCTCGAGAAAGGCGGGGAGAAAGATGATTGGACAAGAAGAGATGAAGTCAGCATTGAGTTTGACAGAGTGGGAAAGTGGAGGTGATGACAGATAGAGAAATGGAAAAAACACATGGAAAAGAATGCGGATGAGTGATTCCAGATCTTCCTTATTGAACTTATGCTTAAGCTTCATAATAAGAAAATATGTGATTTTTCAGGTGGGCGATTACAGGGGAATTGAGTAACTGGATTGATAGTCAAAAGTTGTGTCACATGTTCACATATCAGGATCATATCCAGATTAAATGTTACATGTCCACGAACAATAGTGATGATAGTGATGTGCTTCTTGACAGCAACAAATGGGGAATGTCTTCTTTCAGCTGAGCTTTGGCCAAAAATATGTGTTAAATTGAGTTTCCTTTATTAAATTCAAGTATCCTGAAAATCCAGAATCTGGATCGGATCCAGATGGCCTTCAGTGTGGCACTAGTTCATGGCCCTCCACAATTGTGTATCAAATATCAGATGAGATTTTATCTTTTAAAATGTTCTCCTATTTCTTTTTTTTCAATTTTTCTGTTTCTATTTTCTGATCTTTCATGCAAATTTGGTATGAATCAGACTGGTAGTTTTACTGTAATATTGTTAACAAGCAAACAAATAAAACAGAGAAACAAATACACCAAAAACAATACCCCATCACATGTTTATTATGAAAAAATAATAATAATAACAACATGAAAATAATTTTACAGAATGACAAAAAAAAAGAAAAGAAGATAAAATAAAGCAGTAAAAAGCAGCTTGGATGGTTGAACATATTACAAAATAGCCATATAAATGATCACTAAACAGTACTTGCATATGTTATTACAATCTGTTGTATGACTTACACTTGAAAAGAAATATATTAGAAGCACTTACATTATAGAATTTTTCTACTCAACGAAAACAGTGAGACACAAATCTAAGGCTTTATTCTAAAGAGGCATGCTTACATAACATAAACCAAAATATGTATTTCATCAATCAATTAAATTATATTACTTAAACGCATCCATGCTGTGATCTAAAAAACATGCCCAATATGTCTAAGTCAATATTGGTCCATTTTACATGTTGTGTTGACTCATGGCACCTTGTTCAAAAATATGAAGTAATGTTACTTGATCACAACTATCAGTCAGGAGTAATGACAATGCCACAAAGGTTTACCCCATTTTCTTTTTTTTTAAAATGTCATATTACATTTGTATGAGCCAACAGAAGAGCACTATGAAATTAATATTATGTCTAAAATCTTGAAATGCTGACTTCAGCAGATGAAGGCCACCAGAGAGAGAGCAAAGAGTGCATAACTGATTGGTACAGTGATAATTAGGGAGAATTTGCCAATGATTGCAGTACCAGAGCTAATAAACTAGTCATTAATGGCTGATCCTTAAGATCCTCCGTCAGTAACACAGATTTTAGCAGCTCATCAACCAAGCTGATAGCTGTG
Source organism: Pterophyllum scalare (assembly GCA_024447675.2). NCBI lineage: Eukaryota > Metazoa > Chordata > Actinopteri > Cichliformes > Cichlidae > Pterophyllum > Pterophyllum scalare. Next base: position 34,064 of record JAMQGT020000425.1, on the reverse strand, counting down.
TGAATGTATTGTCACAGGCTTTCATCCTGCTTACCAATTAATGCCACTCAAACTTCATCCTGTTACATTTATTTGCAGATCTTGTTATAATATTGCATACTGACACTCTATACTCAATTGCCTTACTGTAATCAGATCAGTACACATAAAACTCTTTGGTACTCCAGCCCTCCTGCATTTCAGAGGGACTGGAACCCTATTGATACAAAGCGTTCAGACATGTCCAGGCCCTTTCCCCCAGTGCATCATGGTCCTGCTCGCTGAAGCCAAAAGAGCCTAACAACAACAAACATATCTGCCGTTACTGTCTGTGTCTCTCTGATTAGCTGCCGGGGAGATATTTTTAGAGTATCACAACCCCTTTGAAGAGGATGAAGAGCAGAGCCCATCCCTCCACCCCCACTCACATCTCCCAACTCCTTACCACCCCATATTCCAAATTGCAGTCCAACATGCTTCGTGAATTTTTGCTCATTGTTGCCACACTGTCAGATATATCTGACTTGTAATGGTTTTACTATTTGCTCACTTGGCTGCCTTCTCATATGGGCTTCCTCACAAACTGTCCATACAGCGTGCTAAAAGCCACTTTTAAAGTGAAAACATAGTTATTGAAAGGTCATGTATATGGCTTAGAATAGTAATTTATGTGCAACAATAGATTAAAATGCTGTTCAGGGTCATCGCTATGCTGTTATGAGAATCAGAGGCAAATATGGCAAGATGTCTAGAATCATTTTAATAACCAAGAACTGATAATTAAATCCCCATTTTCAGCTGATTGACTCATATAGTAAATAACATTCACCATTTTCTTTGATGGATAAAATCCATTAAGTACTGAATACACTGTTTCAGCAATACGGCCTACATGCAGTAATCACACATGCGTAATACATTTACTAAGATAACGTTTGTACTCTGTTGCATTACAAAAGCACAGATGCACAGGATTACCTGTCCGTCTTGTAATAATTCTAAGAACCATTTAAAGTAAATATAAAAAATGTTATTTGGAAATCATTATACAAGTTCATTTTACACAAGTGTTAAAAGCACTGGCTCTTAATGTCAAAACATTAGTGCTCCTTCTCATTTCACGTCCTATTTTTTGTTAGAATTTCTGAGGCAAATATAACTCTGTTTGCACACAAACGATACTGGTTCATCTAAATAAAAGCTCGCTATTAGACATTTCATAAAATTACATGGATATTCATGTAAAAATATGAATCTGAATACCAGGTATTCATTATTTATTTTTAATAAACTTTAAGCCTTAGGCACACAGGCTTAGAGACCGATTTGGTCATCTCTAAGTCTGTGTGAATGAGGCTGTAACATGTTCCAAAGTAACATGTTGCTGTAATCACATTACATTTTTCAGTAACACAGTAATTAACGAGCTACTGTACTAATCACATGCATTACAGTTACAATTATGCAGTTACTTGTGTTATAAGCACTCTTCAGTTATCTGCACAAAGGGCAGATAGAAAGAAAAAACAATCAAATATGCCTTTTTCTTCCTGCACACTTGTGCTACAATCAGCTGATGTCCGTTTGTGTGCAGGGAGGAGGTAAATAGTGGAGGGGTCTATACATTTTGAGGAGTGAGAAATGAACATTACTTTTATTTTTAACCCTTGAAAATACAATAGTCCAAAGATAAAGTACAAACTGCACCCAGGAAAGAAAAATACTGGAACTTTAGGTGGGTCTGTAGCTTTAGGTTCTTATTGTTAGCTGATAATAATGTGACTATGCATTTCATGTTATGTTACAAAATAACACAAAAGTAATGTAACAAGTAGTCTAACAAATTGCTTTCTCCAGTGAGTAATTAAGTAAGGCACTGCATTACTTTTTAAATAAAGTAACAAGTAATGTGTGATATATAATTTTTTTGTGTAACGACCCAACGCTGTTGGTGACTGCCTGGGAAAAATGAGTATCCCCAACTGGTTTTGAGGTCATGCTGGCAGTTGCTGTAAAATTAACTGCTAAATCTCCAGTCACACAGGCCTAGAGACAGGACAGGTTGGTTGTGTATATTTCCCAACCAGTTGGTGAGTGATTGTAGGAGGTTGTGTAGGAGGTGAACATGCCAATCTACTGGCAACCAAAGCCACTGTTTTGGTGCAGCACCCTCCTGGGTGACTGTTTCACCCACCAACAGCCAGCAACCTCTAATAACCACTCACCAACCTAGTGATCTGAGGTTGCCCAGAGGTCATCAACCAGTCTCTAGGCCTGTGTGACTGATTCCTCAGTCAAAATGTAATTCAATTCAATTCAATTTTATTTATATAGCGCCAAATCACAACAAACAGTCGCCTCAAGGCGCTTTGTATTGTGGGTAATACTTTTAAGTATCCTAGGAACCACAAGTGGGCCAGCAGTCTGAGAACGAAGTGCTCTATTGGGGTGATATGGTACTGTGAGGTCTTTGAGATAAGATGGGGCCTGATTATTCAAACCTTGTATGTTAGGAGAAGGATTTTAAATTCTACTGTAGATTTAACAGGGAGCCAGTGAAGAGAAGCCAATATGGGAGAAATCTGCTCTTTCTTTCTAGTCCCTGTCAGTACTCTAGCTGCAGCATTTTGGATCAGCTGAAGGCTTTTCAGGGAGCTTTTAGGACAGCCTGATAATAATGAATTACAGTAGTCCAGCCTAGAAGTAATAAATGCATGGGTTAACTTTTCAGCATCAGTCTGAGAAAGGATGCTTCTAATTTTATAAATATTGCACAAATGTAAAAAAGCCGTCCTACATATTTGTTTAATATGTGCATTGAAGGACATATCGTGGTCAAAAATGACTCCAAGATTTCTCACAGTGTTACTGGAGGCCAAAGTAATGCCATCCAGAGTAGGTATGTGGTTTGACACCATGTTTCTAAGATTTGTGGGGCAGAGTACAATAACTTCAGTTTTATCTGAATTTAGAAGCAGGAAATTAGAGGTCATCCAGGCCTTTATGTCTTTAAGACATTCCTGCAGTTTAACTAATTGATGTGTATCATCTGGCTTCATGGATAGATACAGCTGAGTATCATCTGCATAACAATGAAAATTGATGCAATGCTTTCTGATAATACTGCCTAAGGGAAGCGTGTACAATGTAAATAAAATTGGACCTAGCACAGAACCCTGTGGAACTCCATAATGATGTAACTGATGTGTATTTTTATGACTTGTGATGCCATTGAAAAAGATCCATTACATTTAATGGTTCTATACCTATTAGTGATTATATTTAAGATAACCAGTTCAAAACCAAGGACATATTGTGGACAAATCAGCAGTGAGAGATTTAGAAATGACAGAAGTAATCAGAACTGGCGAGCATGGGCAATACTTAGATAAATACAAAAAGATAAAGATAAATGCAAAAGTGTACCCTGTTTCAGCATTGGAAGAAAGGTCTGGCACCTAGTTTGGGTGGAAAATAATCAGCCTTTTATGGTACTCAAATGCAGACTTAAATGAAATAGTTTCAGAAGTAAAAAAAAACTAAGGAATTTAATTGAATTACTTTAGTATTTAGAATAAATGCAAGAATTGTTAATCAATTACTGGGCAGTAGATGAGTTTGACTAACATACAACAAAAACCATTTATAACTGAGCTTCACAGAGATTCCTTTTGCCAACACGTGTTGACACGTTCAGCTGACAGGAGTTAAAAATGGAGAAAGGTATGAAAAACACAACATGTCGATCATACCTCCATTTTAACTGACAGATCAACTCTGAGCGTGCCCACACAATCAGCAGCTGGTCCCAGTGATGCCATTCAAATTAGCTGGATATTAAAGAATCCCTCAGCTGAAACTACATAAATTATACATAATGAAATGCAATTAACATTTTTACTCTGACAATTAAATACATTAAAGAGCCAGGCCTGTGAAAAGAGAGTGTCAGAGAAGAGGAGGTGGGCGGGTAGGGGCCGATGCATGAAACAGCTAGTTACCTTTAACGTTCAGCAATACACTCAGTGAGTGTCTGCTTGAATGTTTACAGACTAATTAGTGTAGATGGACAGCCTCTCAATCAAACAAAATGTCAGGTTTGCATGGAATATTAAGTGGCTTATAATGGAGTGCATGAGTCAGTGAATGTTATCTTTTGAAATCTTGGGGGAAACATGGGATTTTTTGGGGGAGGCACAGAGTAGGAAGGGAGAGTGGAGGACAGGGATGGGGATTTGGAACATCTGGTGCCAATATTACATTTCAAATATGGTATGTGGGTTTAGTGGTTTTAAAGAATGAGATATTAGTGAGAAATGTGCCTTTTTGTTATTGCCAAGATAATAGAATGATTGAATAGTCCAAATACAAATACAATGACTCTTTTTACTGTTATACATCTGCTGTCAGTGTCATGGTCCTGGGTCTTCTGCCAGTGTTCTGTGTTCTTTGGTACTTCAAGTTCTGTTACTGTTAAATATCTTCAGTTTGTTTCTTAGTTTGCTTATATGTTTAGATTTTTATCTTTGCATCTTTCTGCATAGTTTATTCTTAGTTCTGGACATTTTGAGTTTTGTGTTCTGGCTTCTTTCTCTTCATGATTTTGTGCCCAGTCTTGGTTCTACTTTTGTGGTTTGTGATTGTAGTTGATTCTCTGAGTTTGTTTTCCTGCCCTCCTGTGTTCTGTGCTAAGTCCGTGTTCCTGTTCCTGTGTTTAGTTACTTCCTGTTTTATTTTGCTAGTCTTGTGTCTTGTGCACATTGTGTTCAGTTTTGCTTCCCCTTCTCTTGTTAGATTGTGTTCACCTGTGTCTTGTTTCTCCAGCTGTGTCCTCGCTCCCTAATTACCTCATGTGGGTTTCCTCAGTTCTTTGTCATGTCTTCCCTTGTGCTGTATGCACTTTTTTCTGTGGTTGCGGTTTTGTGTCTGAGTTGTTGCAGTCCTGTCTTGTTTTTGTATTTTGGAAAGAAAATTCAGCATTGCACATGTTTTTTTTTTTGGTTTTTTTTCTTTTTTAGTTTTAAGTCCTGCCCTGAAAACTGCTGTAGAAATGTGAGCACATTATCTTTTGGTGCTTGTACTTTGCACCTGTAAACACAAGTGCAAATCCCATGGACGCAAAGTTTCCTACCACTGTTTGGTTTGGATGCACAGACTAGTTTGCAATAGGTTAAATTAAACTGATGTGAAGTTCAAACTTTGTCGTAGACACTGATTATCAGGGAATTCTTGTCCAAGGTCAAAATTGACAAAGACTATACTATGACAGCATGAAATATGAATAGTAAGGATTAATGTGTGTTGTATCTATAAATCAGTTTGTTAGCCTACTTTTTGTTTTTTCAGATAGGCTATTTATTAGTTTTCTCATGAAGACATATGCAGTTTTAATTCGAAGGATTACAGTGATTGTAAGAAATTAAAAATTTACAGGAAACATATGCAGTCAGGTTTAAAGATGCTACACAATGCTGGGCTCAGCTGCTCCATGATGCAGTCTGTCATTTGGCATTGCGTACATCACAGTGTTACAGTTGTGAGATTTGGTTAAAGAAAAAGAAAGAAAAAGCAATTTGTAAGGAAAAACATCCAGAAACAAACAACTTTACTGTGTGTTAAAGGGGCTACAGGTCTAAAAAAGAATGCTGTGAAGTTTAATTTTATGTTTTCCTCTAAAGAAGATGAACAAACCCTACTAGCCACAAAAAACAAGAAATGAATAAAATTGGATAGATGGATATTAAATGAATAAAAATATCACTTCTGAGTTCTCCAAGCATCCATTTATGTAGCAATTCCACAGTTTATTACACTGTGCGATTGGTTCAGTGCATTTTGATTACTTTATCACAAGTAGATCGAATTAATTCGCCAAGATGGTCACAAGAACTAATCGATGTGTGACAGGAATCTTATGCTGCTGCCTTCAACTCAGTTTTATGTCTTGTCTCAATGTGCTTAAGACCATGCCTCTGATATATGTAGCTTCAATGGCAAGCATGATGCTGCATTTCATTTTTACTTTAAAAAAACTGGAATGTTCAGATCAACATGGTCTTTCAAGTTTCTAGTGTGCTTGTTTGCCCTCTTGAAAATGTATGAAAGGACTAAAGCAGGGTTCTTTTGGAATAGACCAACTGGTTTGGTCAAGTGGTAACATCTATCTATGACTATACAAAGTGCATTTAAATAATTAAATAATTACAAATTTGTCTAAATTAGTCTTTTTTCTTTGGCCCTAAAAAGTAGTCCCGTGAGAACCTTCCTGGGGGTTTTCTCTCCTCTTCTGAGGCTTGCTAACTGAGAGAACATTTTGGTTTCTTTCTCTATTTTGTTTTCACATACATACAGTAAAAATCATACACTAACCGTGCATTCAGGCATTCAGGCTACTGACTTGCAAACAGACACACGCTTTACTGTTGTTTTTTTTCTTTTTGCAAAGTCATCTGAAAACTATGTGTGGTCTCCCTTCTTTGTCACAAAGTTTACATATATATATATATATATATATATATATATATATATATATATATATATATATATATATATATATATATATATATATATACAGTGCCTTGCGAAAGTGTTTGGCCCCCTTGAACTTTTCAACCTTTTGCCACATTTCAGGCTTCAGACATAAAGATAGAAAATTGTAATTTTTTGTGAAGAATCAACAAGTGGGACACAATCGTGAAGTGGAATGAAATTTATTGGATGTGTCAAACTTTTTTAACAAATAAAAAACTGAAAAATTAATACTTTGTAGCGCCACCTTTTGCTGCAATTACAGCTGCAAGTCGCTTGGGGTATGTCTCTATCAGTTTTGCACATCGAGAGACTGAAATTCTTGCCCATTCTTCCTTGCAAAACAGCTCGAGCTCAGTGAGGTTGGATGGAGAGTGTTTGTGAACAGCAGTCTTCAGCTCTTTCCACAGATTCTTGATTGGATTCAGGTCTGGACTTTGACTTGGCCATTCCAACACCTGGATACGTTTATTTGTTATTTTATTTTTGAAGCCTGTCATGTCTGACATTTTTCGCAATCGGAATATGATCCAAATGCTCTGATGTACCGAACATATTTGCTTTTCCAAGAATAGCTCTCTAAGTTTTCCAATAGGCTACTCTTGCTAATGTTTGTATTTTAATATAATTTTATTTCATAATCAAAGAATGATATACATACATACATACATACATACACTCACACATTCACATATCTATACACATGCATATACATATACACACACATACACACACAATCCTGTTGTTGTTTGCAATAATGTGTGTATGTGCCTCCATCATGAAATGTACTCACCAATGGGGGCAAGAAACTGCAACCACGCCCTCCGTGATCCAGAGGGAAACAGGGAAGGACCCAGGGGACCCGGCCTGTCCACGGCCCACTAGGAGCTCAGAAGACAGGAGGCCACACATCCCGATGGCAACTGCGCACACACCCCAGAGGAGGAAGGAGGGAGACCCCAGACGGAACCCCCACGCCCAAACGGCAAGAGTCCAGAGAGCCAGAGGCAATGAGCAGCCAACACCCCCCCACACACACACACACAGGAAGGCACCCCCCGCACGAGCTGGGAATGTGGCCGAGACCCAGCAGAGCCCCCACCACGCCAAAGAGGTGGGGGGATTCAAGTGACTTTGAATGTGGTGTTTTTGTTGGTGCTGGCTGGTCTGAGGATATCAGATCTTCTGATCTTTATTCCCACAAAGTAGCTCAGGGTTTGAATGGTCCAAATAAGAAAAAAGCATCCAATAGTCAGCAGTTGTCTGAGCAAAAATGCCTTTTTGATGCCAGACATCAACAGGAAATGGCCAGACAGTAACTCAGATAACCACTTATTACAGCCAAGGTATGCAGAAGAGAATACAACACATCAAACGTTGATGCAAATGGATTACAGCAGCAGAAGACCACACCAGGTGCGGCTCCTGCTAAGAACATTGAACTGAGGCTATAATTTCCAAGATTAGAAAAAGAAGAAGATTGGAAAAACATTGCATGATCTGATGGGTCTCAGTTTCTGCTGCAACATTTGGATGTTAGGGTAAGAATTTGTGTAAACAATATAAAAGCTTATATCCATCCTGCTGTATATCGAAGGTTCAGGCTGGTCTTCATGACGTGATGGTGTGGGCGATATTTTCTTGGCACACTTTGGGTCCCTTAGTATAAATGAGCATATATATAACTAATGCAAGCTACATCAAATTGGTGTTTTGTGTGTTTGTGTGTGTGTGTGCGTGCGTGCGTGTGTTTTTTCTTTTTCACCAAATTTTTTTATTGTCACTTCATATGAGCCTTGACTGGCTCCAAAAGCATACGTCTTTGACTTTCGATGCTGGAAAAAGTGGGTGCATGTTTTCCTGTCATACAGTCAGCCCCAGAGATTTATACAGTTTATACTTTTTTCTTTTCTTTTTTCACGATGTGTTTGTGTTGTCTTTTATATTCTTGTGTTCTCCAAGCCCCCTAAAAAGGCTTTAATTGATGTTACATTTTTATGTGGTGAAAAGAATACATACCCATTTTGTATATAAAAATAAAGCGAATTTGACGTTCTAAAAGAAAACAGTGGCAAGGGCAGAAATGCAGCATTATATGAACTTCAAGCAAAATGCAAGCCGGCAGTGTATCCCATCCTGCCAGCAGCCACTGGCTATCTTCCTCCATCAGGTCAGCTACATCTTTGTGATTACATCTACTAAAAGCTACCAGTTTATTTAGTGTCTACATCAGCACAGCAGCGATGGCCCAAGATATGGATGCTACAGGAGCCTAACGCTTATCTTGGCTTAGAGGAAAGGAGTGAAAGTAAGGAGTTTGAGGTGAATACACCATCTGTCATAAAACAATTGGCATTTGCTATGTGGACTGAAAAAAAATTGTAATAGTTGCTGAAACGTGTTCAATTAGTCGGATAATTTGCGACAACAAAACATTTAATTAATACCAACCAACACTATTTTGCTTTTTATTGCTTATCTGAGGTAATTTAATTACTACTTCAGACACCTTTTAAAGCTGTGCATCACTTTTTTCTTTTCCCACCAACTAGGTTTAGGTTTTTAATGATAACACAAGGTCTCACAATCATCTCATCACACTTTAACAAAGTGGTGAAAGTGCTGGCTGTTATGCACAATAACACGTACTTACTTTAATCAAAGTTAAACTATGAGTGAGGGTAAGAGTTAAAATTGTCCCTCTCCTTTCCCAGGTGACTATTGTAGGGCACAGTTGAGAATGTGGAAACAATACAGATACACACATGGATGAGCACAAGAATAAACAACAAAAGAAACTTTAATGGGAACCAAAGACAGAGACAGTACGCTAAAACAGCGGGGGACACACAAGCTGTGAAAAACTTTCAAAACAAAACAGGAAACAAGAATAAAAATACAAATAATAAAATTCAAATGCTTAAAATCTGACAAAATAACAACATAAATTAACTTAAGGCAAAAAAGAGGAATCATTATGAAAAATGGGAACACTTCAGCCTGTTGAAAAATAAGAATGCTTTCATAAAGTTGAATATAAATAACATCCTTATTCTATTAGTGATATTTCCTGTTTCATACTACATCACTTTGCAGTTGCTGCTTTTTTTAATGTCATTTTAAGCTAGAGAAGATCTCTTAACGCTGAACTTAAAATAAATCTTTTTGCGTTGTTTAATACTGCAAAATTACATACAAAAAGTTTAGAATGAATGGATATGGCATACAAAGTGTCAGTGTAGCATGCCCAAAGAGGATAAAGCGACAGTGCTCTTAAAAAAAGGGTGGGGGTGGGGGTCCAATGATCATCAATTTTATAATGTGAAGTCAGCTAAACTGAAGTTTAGCTGACTTTCCAGTTAGGAAGCATAAACATTGCAAATCATTTTCAGCTGTTTTGGTGCGAATGAAAACAACAACAGGTGGACTGGAGAGGCAACACCAAGAAAATCCTGCAAAAGGGAATGGTTTTGCAGGTGGTGGCCACAAACCATTGCTCTCCTGTTATCCTTCCTGACTGATTTCTGCATGCAGGGTAGTGTTTGCCACAGCATCTCCATCTGTCACATGTGCTCAGTGTGAACCTGCTCTCATCCGTGGAAGAGAACGAGGCACCAGTGGTGGACCTGCTGGTTCTGCTGTTCTCTGGTGAATGTCAGTTTGAGCTACGAAGTATTATTTTTTGAGTGCAGGTCTCACTAAAGGATGTTGGGCTCTCATGCCACCCTCATTGAGTTTGCTACCACTAGCCCACTGGAGGTCATTTTGTTTTGCTTGTAGGTTGGTGCCCTTCTATGACCCTGTCCAGGTCTCCATGTGTAATGGCACATCTTCTGGTATCTCATCCACACCTTTGCAATTATGCTGGGAGACACAGCAAAAGATTTTGTGATGGCACATATGGCTGCGCCATCCTGGAAGAGCTGTACCACCAGTGCATGGACTGCAGGTACTCATGCCACCCACAGTGCCAAGGGTTTTAGCAAAAAAACCTAGAGAAAAATCAGTCAGGAAAGATTAGGAGAGAACAATGGTCTGTGGCCACTGCAAAACCATTCCTTTTTGCGGGGTTGTATGGTTGTTGCCTCTCCAAGCCACCTGTTGTCACTTTCATTTGCACCAATGCAGGGAAAAACAATTCAAAATCATATATGCTTCCTAACTTGGCAGATGTCCCTTTAACATACTTTGTGTTATACTGTAATGATCGAGTGTTCTCTTAATTTTTTGAGTAGTGTATTTTTATGTGCTTGCACATTATAATCATTGCAAAAGTATCAACAGATGTAAGCAAAGACGTGATTATCCTGAGCAGCATGTGATGGAATGAATTACAATATAATAGATTTTCTCTGATTGGTGTGAATAACAATGTCTCTGTGTTGTACTGCGTATCTATTTTGTCTGCCCATGCACTCTCAGTATCCTTTTTATGCCCTGTGATGTTATGAGTTATAAATTTCTTTTTCACTGCATGAAAAAATAGAGTGAGGAGTGCAGCAATTCGGGAGGGGCTCAGAGTAGAACCGCTGCTCCTCCACATCGAAAGGAGCCAGTTGAGGTGGTTCGGGCATCTGACAAGGATGCCTCCTGGGTGCCTCTTGGGGGAGGTATTCCGGGCATGTCCTACCGAGAGGAGGCCCCAGGGCAGACCCAGGACATGCTGGAGAGATTATATTTTCAGCTGGCCTGGGAAAGCCTTGGGGTCCCACTGGATGAGCTGGAGGAGGTGGCTTGGGAGAGGGAAGTCTGGGCTTTTCTGCTTGGGCTGCTGCCCCCGCGACCTGGCCCCAGATAAGCAGAAGAACATGGATGGATAGATGGAAAAAGCAGAAGAAGAAGCACACTTTGCAGGACTGAATCAGGGGTTAAAGTGGGCCAGAATGATCTGGAATGGTGTTGCAGCACCTTCAATTAATGAGTATTTATATCAGATCGCAAGTGCAAATACACAATATTGTTGTGAAATGGTTTCAATTTTTATGAGCTGCAGTCTTGTGGTCCTTTTAGCTGACGCCACAGAGAGAGTGAAGTCTACCACCTGATCCCACCTGGACACTGCACATCCTTTTTTGTCTCATCCCTGTGATGTTCATGGTTCATACGCTCAGTGCAGTATGTCAGCATCCAGCTACTATGTGCTACAGAAGTGGAGTGAGCATAATCAGAGTAACTTTTTTGAAGTGCCAGGTGATTTCAAATTCAACATTTCAAACAGCTCAATATATATGGAAACACAAACAGTTTCTGTGCAGTTTGGAACACAGTTTGTCTTCTAGTTAAGGGTACAGTGGCTGCACGAATCTGGATGGTTTCAAAATGTTCGTGAAAAACATAGCCAAATTATCATAATTCCATTATGAGACATGGCACTCAAATTTGAATTGAAATTGGAGAGAATTTTAACATATTGTAGAACATATATTTTTTTAAACCAATACCTCCTTCATTCTTCTATTTCCAAGCGTGTAAAAAGTTTCATGAGGACCAGTGTGGGGTTTGCGTGTGTGTGTGTGTGTGTGTGTGTGTGTGTGCGCGCGCATGCGTGTTTTCTTTTTTGAATTCAAACATACTGGAAGAGAACAATTCAGTTACAAGTGATTCACAACCTTAATATGAATAACTGTATTAAATTCTTACAGATAAAGCTCCTTAAAAGCTCTATTTCCAACACACCCACACAAGATACTCTTCATAAAAATACTAACACCATCATGAAAAGTGCTCTATAAAGAAGTTGAGATGTAGTTAGACTCTTCATTTTCTCTGATTCTGCTAGCTGTAGTGGAGTGCTACTCAAATAGGACATTGACACTGCATTAACTTTTCTTTTATGTAGATATTGACTTTGTTTTGTCTTATCTCATTGATATATTTTTATAGACTGTTAGATTTTTGCTGACTTCCTGTACTTTCTCACTCCGTTGTTACATTCACATTCTTAACTTCATAAACAAAACAGTCAGCAGGTGAACTGCATTCTTCTTAAAGAGGTAAATAATGAAAATAATATAATTGCCCTGCTAGGAGTCCCATAAAAAGCATTCACTAACTCTCTCTCGCTCAACCTCTTCGTTGAAAAACAGCTGTGTGGCAGGCAGGATGTGGACCCAAATGCAGGACTCAGGAGACTGATACAAATTTAAAGCTGCTTTAATGCTGAGCTCTTTCATAAAGTATAAAAATATACAGAGTAGCTGAACAGGAGCAAATGATCCAAAAATTAGGACTCTCCAAGGGAACATAAAACAGGGAAACACACAACCATGAGGGAGCATGCAACAAGGGGCAAGGGGAGACCGAGACAATAAATAAATACACACCGGATAACAAGGGGAGAGGAAACAGGTGGGAGGACAGCTGAAACTAATCACAGATGATAAGACAAGGAAAAAAAGAACTAAATGCAAAGCACGAGTGACAAGAGACCATCAAAATAAAAACAGGAAACAACAAACACTGAGACCAAGTCTCATACATATGAACGCAGACACAAAACACAAACAGACTCAAGGAAGAGAAGGGGAATATAAAAGTGGATTAACCGAAGGAACAAAAGCACAGAACTATCCATCCATTCTCTTCCGCTTATCCTGTTCTAGGTCACAGGGGTTTTGGAGCCTATCACAGCTGTCACAGGGCGAGAGGCAGGGTACACCCTGTACAGGTCGCCAGCAGGGCTAACACAGAGAGACAGACAACCATTCACACCTATGGGCAATTTAGAATCACCAATTAACCTAACCCCAGTGACTGCATGTCTTTGGGAAAAAACCAGAATACCCACACAAACACAGGGAGGACATGCAAACTCCACACAGAAAGGCCCGGACCAAGGTGGATTCAAACCCAGACCTGCTGGCTGTGAGGCAAGAGTGCTAACCACCATGCCACCATGCTGCTTCAAGCACAGAACTAAAGGCATGAAATAACACCAAAAGGAACTGCCTCAGGTATAAGGAAATAAATAAGACACGTAAAACACTAAGAAATAACAGAAAGCAAAACATTATAAAATAAATACTACATAAAATAGAACCATAAGACATAAGACAATCTACAAAACAAAACTAAAGAAAACCTAAAATCCCTAAAAAACTAAAGAAAACCTAAAATCCCCCAAACTCAAAACCATGGTTCCAAGACCCAGGGATCCTGAGAATCTACTTAAAAATGCTAAATTGCTATCTATGAAAACCATTAGGTCAGTGCTGACTGTCAACAGTGTCACCAACCAAAATAAATTGGGTGGAACACTTAAAAGAGGAGGAAGTAGCTGCAATATGTGCTTTGAAAGTTCAAAATTTATCAACAGCCCACTGATCAAATGCATATATGCAGTATTTCAAGAGCTCAGGATATTTTTCAGGACAGCAATCAGTCTGGCATTGAAAATACTTACACACATCGTAGATGATGCCTGTGTGTATGTGTGTGTATGTGGCTTGTAAAATTACACATCCTCATATATTATAGAGAAAAACCCAATGATTTGCTATGTGCAAGGACTGGCAAAGTGCAGGGAAATAACTCTTTTTAACTGGACAAAACACTTTGGCAGCACTTGGCTCAGCAAGAGTTGTTATCATGATGTGAATAAAAAAAAGTCTGCCATTTTTTTCAAAGTCCTAAAAGTAGAACAATGAGTTTAATCAAATATAATGAAAATGTTATAGTCATTTTAAAGAAAAAAGAAATGATCCAACCCTGTCAGGACAAAAAGTATATGAACCTTCTATTGTGCCTTTATGCGGAGCAATAACTATGATAAATCCTGCACATCAGCTTGCAGGGATTTTAGCTTGCTTCAGGTCCTTTCACAACATCTCGGTTTTCTTTGGCTATTCTGTTTTGGAAGGACTTATATGATGATCTTTGCTGTCTTGTTGCATGACCCACATGACCCACTGGTAACATTCTTCTTCCCTTCAATAAGCTGAAACTTCAAAATAAATTCCCTTGATAATTGGATGATGCGCAGATGCAGGAAAACAGGCCCCAAACACCAATGTCATGTTTCAATGCTATTCATAAACGTAACTTTATATTTTGCATGTTACTTGTTGACTCTGACTTGTTTTATTTTTGTTTTATGTATATTCAGGTTATATTTGATTTATTAATTTTTATCATTTTCATGACGGTGTGCATTCTCACCCATATCTTCCTTTAAAAAGAGATTTTAACCTCAAGGGACTTCCTGGTTCTGATCCTGGAATACAGCATTTTTCTTTCTCCAAAGATAAAACTTCTTACTTACTAAAAACATATACTGATACAGAATATAGTCAACTGCAGACCAATAGCACTGTTCTTACAGGTGTTACGTGTGTGTGTGTGTGCGCGTGTGTGTGTGTGTGTAAGTAACCAGTCATCCTATAGATACTTTTTTATTCATTGAATTTTCTTTAAAGTAATATCAATCTGTCACAAAGCGGATCCTCACACTGGCTGTAATTTTAGGTGCTGCTCTATAATTTCCATGTAATTATCTTCTTACTGCTTAAACCTTAACTCAGACAGAAACTCAAACGTGCTCACAATGGACAGTGGTTCAGCTGCAGTGTTTTGTTTAGAAAGTTATTTGCTGAAGATGTCAAAGGAAATCAGACGTTTTCCACATCTTCTTGCCCTCTACAGCCCTTTCTGGTACCCCTCTCTTACTGCTTCACCCAACCTCCAACCCCACAGAGCAGAAAGGAGGTTTGTTGATGGATGTGGACGGCTGCTCCAGTCCCACAGCAATTAACTCCTCTCCTGCAAGAAGCAGCCTGTCATGTTGATGGAATCTCCCCACCACTGCTGCCTGTCACAAATCCAGGAGGGGCTGCAGACAAATGCTTCATCTATGTGTTTGTTTTACTGTTGTGCCTGTGGTCGAGAGCTATCACAAGCAAAAAGCTATGGGGAGAATCACAAGCCATCAAATGCTCAAGTGTCAATTTCCATAGTCGATAGTTATGCAGTGTGGCAAATCTGTGGGATTATAGTGTTAAAAAGCATGAGGGATAAAGATCATGAGCAAGTGTGAGTGCACCAAAAACAGTACATTAAAGAGGACATGATTTTAATTAATTTAGTACAGAGTTATTTTAATTAATTTTAAGAACTCTTTCAACTTGAAACTATCATGCTTTAGATTATAACAGATTTATGTTTAGAATAAACCTACACTTTAATTTGGAATCTTCCATTCATAACCAAGGCCTACACCTCCCAGATGCTCTGTTATGACCCACAGGTTTTGGAGGTGTCCATGCTGTTCCTGGAGCTGCCCATCAACAGCAGGTATTCCAACCTTTTCTAGTGATAATAGCATGTGAAACAGGACAGTTAAAAGATACATATTAGAGAGGGATAAAACAGAGAGTCACTTATATATGGCGAAGGTAATTTCTACAGTCAGTATTTGTTTTAGGTTATTTAATAGGGAAAAAAAAGGATATTGTACTCAGAGATATGCATAGATTAATGTGCAATTACATCTTCCAACAAACCGATGCATTATCATAAACTTAGAATTGATCTATTACAAAATACGTAGGAGCAGGCACCAGTTTGTGGAAGCCACCAAGTTCCCCCACCATATTTGAATATAGTGGCCAGGAAGGGCATTTCCATTCTGACTAATTGCATTTTACACGTGGCTAGAGACCAGCCACATAAGCCAAAAGTGGAAGAAAAGTCATAGTCATAGTCCCTGCTGTGGAGGGACATTTAAATTTGTGCCTGCACCTTCAGACTCAAAATATGAAGCATCATACCTGTTATCATCAGAGTAGGGGTCTTCACCAAAGAAATGATAATGCCAAGTAAAGAGACAAAGCAACCGGCATCTTAATAAAATGTCAACCTCTTCCTCCTCACCTCAAGCCTCACCTCCTGAACTGAAGTCAGGGCTCTAACACATGAATATGTGCAGAAACATGTTTATTTATTCCTTAGATTGTCGCAGTTATTGTTGCTCTGTTAGCTTCACTAATGCCAGCTAACAGTGCAGTCACTAAGAGCGGCAAAAACAGCAGTGCTTACCAACAGAAATGTTCAGGACATTCTCAACAACTCCCCTCAGTATTGCTGTCAGAAATGAGTTTCTCTGACTCACTATAGGACTCCTTTCACAAAGTTTTACATCATCTTCCAGAGCAGGGATCCTCACATCCAGGCCTCGGGAGCCGGTGTCCTGCAGGTTTTGGATGTGTCCCTGATCCAACACACCTGATCAGACGGCTGAATTACCTCCTCAGTATGCAGTCAAGTTTTCCAGAGTCCTGCTAATGACTTCTGTATTTGACTCAGGTGCGTTGAAGCAGAGACACATCTAAAATCTGCAGGACACCGGCTCTCGAGGCCTGGATGTGAGGATCCGTGTTCCAGAGCAAACAAAGGTGGACGCTTCTCACAGCTGTGGTAAACAATGGACTGACGGCCTTCCACAGATAGGTAAAAACTCTGGGGTGGATCCAAACAGTAGTAGCAACATGCCAACTGGCTGCTGTTGGTGCTGTCTAAATTTAATGTTTTTGATCTCGCTTGGCTAATTAAAACATGTTTGTCCTACAGAAGGCACCGTAGCTAGGATTAAACACTTGAATTGGGATAAGAAAACAGAACTCAATTGAATGCAAGCTCCAATCTACTGACACCCAAAGTTTTACACACTGTAAGTTTAAGTAGCTGATAAAAGTACTTCATTGGTTTAAAAGCTATAGGCCTGTTATTGTATTATGGAATGGTTTGCAGTATTAACTAGCAGAAGTAGGCAGGAGGCAGTAAAGTACTTGGCCACTGTAATGAAACACTGTAAGGTATATAACAGTATTAACTTAGTAACTTTGTACCACAGGTCTTTGAGGCTATTGGGAAGTATTTGGACTTCAAAGCCTTGGTTTAAGGTGGCATAATGTAATTGAATAGGGCTGCTTGATCATGAATTATTTTGCTCAGTAGTGGTAAATATTATGATTATTTAACATAACCAGCTTTGGATCATCATTCCTTCACTGAAACTTGTCACTCAAAAGTGACAAGTTTCAAGATTTTCATTCACCCCTTTCAGTCATGGTACAGAAATTTTGGTGGAAAAAATAATCTTCTGCTTACATAATTTTTCCAGGTAGGACATGTCAGAAAATCAATAGTACAGTACTGTGTGTGTGTGTGTGTGTATATATATGTGTATATATATATATATATGTGTGTATATATATATATATATATATATATATATATATATATATATATATCCAGAAAGTAATGTACACAATTGTGTAAGCAGTGACCGAAAGGGTTAGAGAGATATATCTGTTATGTCTTTATCGAGAGCCAGATGATGTAATGCAATGCAACTACTGGAGTATTTATATATTTGCAGTAACACCAACTGGATATCTGTAACTACAATGTTTCAGAACTATTAATTATGTTACTGCTAGTGCAAACCAGAGATTTTATCCTACTGCAGCTTCACATTGAAAGTACTTAACAGGAGATGACACTTGTCACTATCATAAAAAAATGTGTCCATGAAACAAGAGATTATTGACAAAATAGCTTTTCCCTACAATGAAAGGAGGAGTGAGCAGAACTAAGCAGCTAGATGAGGAGCTGCAGGCAATAGGGTGTTAATCTTCAATTTTTCAGTAGCGTAACTAACTTTCACTTTTCATTGTGCCATACTGTTAATGTGTGCAGCATAAAATTGGATCTTTTTTTTTCCTTGTGCTTACCCCAGAACTGGGATGGATAAGTTAGTGTTGTTAAAACTGGTTCTACAAGCTACTAAATCATGGGGTGTATTTAGTTTTTTACAGACTTTTTCTACATTTTGGCTTAGCTTTTGTTAAACAAGACAGTGTAGTATGTCATGTTTTGTTAATCTGAGGCTATATTTACCTCATTTTTGAACCTGCAAAGTAACAGATGATTTTTTTTATATTATTATTATTATACTAGAACTGGGAGAGGGTGTACTTTCTTTTTCGCATGACTGTACGCACTACCAGCCATCAGATATCCAGTTGGAATATTAAACTGGCCGCAAGAGGTGATTGATGCCTCTGATGTTAAGAAAGGAAACCCCCTCCTTGACAAAATGAATGGATGGTTCTGCCCGGTAATCTGGGACTCTACTAGAAACAAAAAGTCACATGGTGAATATTAGTGAGCATTAGGCCTGCAATCCAGGATGAAAAAAGAAGCATCCATGGAAACATTATGGATATACGAGATAAACTGTTAGAAGTGTGCCTCAGACAGTACAAGACAGATGGTGACTACGAAGAGGAGGAAAAAAAATATTGTGGAGGACTAAGCCCCTTCATGGGGTGGATCATCAACAGATAAGGGAAGTGGCTGGCATCTAGAATTTCACCTAGTGTCTGGAAAACTGTGGCCTGAAGGAAAACACAAAAGCTTTGGGGCCCTAAGTAAAAGATGAATAGAGAGATGAATTCTAGCACAGCAGACAGGACCCAAGATGCAGGTTGTGCAAAGATGCTCCTGAGACAGTGCAGCACATAGAAGGAGTAAGTAAGATGAAAGCTTGGAGAGCATACACTGAAAAGCATAACCAAGTACTGGGATAGCCCCCAAGTCCCAATGCAAGACAACTCCAAAAGTGGATGAAAACAGCAAGTCCTATGGGACTTAAAGTTCCAGAAAGATGAACAGCTGATGGCCAAACAACCAGAAATAGTGGCGACTGGCAAGAAGCAGAAGACAGTAAGTTGTGATAGACGTGCCAATCCTAACTCAGGCTCTGGTATACATACACACATACACAACCATCTCATAGAGCAATTCTCACAACAGGGCACTCCACATGTCCCCATGGCTATGGAACAGATTTAATGTTAGGTGGTTGATTGATGGCCTTCTATTACATTAGTGTGAAAAAAAGACAGAAAATTGAATATGTTATATTAAAAAAAACAAATTAAAAAAAACTTGCGGTGACAAACAATTTTTGCACTGCAGTCCAGTGTCTTTAGTATTGTATGGGTTTGTTTCCCCAGTCTCACCTTAGTTTTACTACATCTTTCCACCACTGTCACCATTCTGACTCTTTTCCCCTCCAGTCCCACATGTAAGACACAGGACCATCTAAGATGTTGGTCCTGTTTCGTTGTATTAGCAGACCCAGGGGTAGGTAAGCCACTTTATCTGTCATCTCAAATTGTGTGCAGAAAAGCAGATAGGTGACTTGGCTTTCCCCTCATGCAGGGCAGAGTGAAGCACTCAGACTGTGTAGGAGTGGTTGAGACTGAAGCTGAGTAAGGGCCATGGGGATGCTCTGATGCTTATGGGTCAGATGGGGATGTGCAAGTATGTGGTTGAGATGACTGAAGGGATGATGACACTGATGGTACCACAGGGACTATGGTTATTGTAGGGTTGGTTATGAAAGAGTGCAGATGTGGAAAATGTCAGTATATATTTCATAAAAGGATGACATCTCACTAAATGCAGCAAAGATCTTTTGTAGATTGGTTTAGTTGGTTAAATGCATTGCACTTGCTGGTTTAGAAAGAACTTTAAGTGCTTTGCTTGAATAGTAAATCACATTCCATAAAGTACTTGAATGCTGACAGTTTTTTTTTTTTTTTTTTGCAATTTTGACTCTGTACACAGATACGGCAGATTTCAAATTAAAAAAGTCAAAATGTGACTGTAGTGTAGATTTTCACCTTTAAATCAAAGGATTTAGCAAAGGTATTGCATTAAATGCACAGGTATTACAGCTATTTTTATACAAACTAAATTGGTCAATTACTTTTAAACCTCCAAAGAGGGAGGACTGACGGGCACTTTTATAGCCAAGTCAGGCTTGCTCACTAATCATTCAATGACAAATTAAGCACATAAAAGACCCAGAGCTGATTCCAGGGTTGAACTTCCATTTGATGAGATATGAATGCAAAAGTAGGCTGAAAAACAAAATAAACGTATCACACAGATAGCAAAAACTTTAGAAATGGATAAATAAATGATATGCCAGTATAATTCTGACATGTACACTCAGATTCAGCCAAACATTCCAATTTTGATCAGATGGATAATGAATGAAAGCATACTGCAAAAGCAACCTGAGGTTTTCACATGGCAAAGAAATGTTCTTTGATATTCTTCAGTGGTGACATCAGTCATCTGTTATCAAAGCAATAGGTATACTGTTCAGTTACTGAAGACAAAAGTGAAGGCAGAGAGACCCACAAACAAGTTATAGCTTAAGGTGCTACAGTAAAGGTCTGGCAGGGGATCTCAAGGGAGGAAATGCAGGATTTGGTGATGTCCATGGCTTCAAGATTTAAGGCAGTTTGTCTAAATTACTTACGAGCTAATACCTTTGCAATCCCTTGAATTAAAGCTTAAAATCTGCACTCTAGGCTCATCTTAATTGTTTCATTTAAAATCCAGAAGCAGAAACTGTGTCATCATTCCAATCCATCTATTTCCATCCCGGTACACTGGAGCCTTAATCAGATGACATAGAGCAAGAGGCAGGGTACACCCCAGATAGGTCACCAGTATATTGCAGGGCTCACCTAACCTAAACTACTATTCAGTTGTACATATCACCAGCCATGCTACTACACAGCCTCAGACTAGATGAAAATTACATTATATTTCATTATATTACTCATGTTACTCATGTTACATCATGTTACTAGAACAATTCTCTGTGAATTACTTGATCAAGACTAAAACTGACTAAATCTATAATAACTGCCAGGAATGTGGGATAACACATTGTAAAGGATAGTGGACAGTGTTTTTACAAAAGAAGTAAAGGATAAATCATCCATGCCTTTACTTACTGACTGACTGACTGACTGACTGACTTAGTGCTTATCCAGGGCCAGGCTTGTGGGGGCAGCGCTCTAAACAGAAAAAGCTCAACTGCCCTTTCCCCAGCCACCTCCTCTATCACTATCTACAGTGCTTGGCAATAGATGAGGGTGGGACCGTAGATCAGCTAGTAAATCGCTTTCACGCTCAGCTCTCTCTTCACTGCTACAGACAGTTCAGCGTTATTGCAGACACTGCACTAATATGTCTTTCAGTCTCCTGCTCCTTCCTTCCCTCACTTGTGAAGAAGATTCTAAGATACTTGAAGTCCCCCACCTGGGGCAGCAACTCCAAAAATAAAAGAAAAAAAAGAAACAAAGAAAAAGAACGTAACTGAGAAAAAAACATATGTAATAAATACAGTAAATATTAGCAAAAACAACGCCGTAGTAGTTTTGGTTCAACTTTAATGTGGATAGTATTCTTCGTCTTATGTACTTTCCCCATAAAACTAAAACTTGATGGAAAAGGACAAAGGAAAACTTAAGGACTTTACATTCCAAGTAATCTTGCAAGACGCCCATCGGTCTGTAACATGTTACTATTGTACAGACTGCTGCCAAATTCCTATTCAGTCTCTTATTCTAACTTTGTATCTTCATTCTTATGTCAAGCTCCCAAACCCTTCTGTTTCTCAAACACCTGCCTCTTACATATCTATACGAGTTAAGAGAGAATTCTATTTTATTTCACCATGGTGTATATCCTATTGCTGTGGCTAATCATTGTGCATGTACAGTACGTCTTTGTCCGTGACCCAGTCAGCCTTTACTTCTATAGATTTGTGCGACCTCTTTTTTTTTTCTGTAAATCTCTTCAACAGAGGTGAAGAATGAAAACTTTACATTTGGACTTTAGGAATTACATTAGCTAAATTAATGGGAAATATGCCGGGTTTAAGGAAACTTGGAATTCTCCTTTAACATGACATCTACTTATTGATTGGGTCTGCAGCACAGCGCTGCTTGAAGAAGTGTTTGTCAATTGACTATGCTTGCCATCCACCCCCTTCTTCTTCTTCACACTTCAACTCCTCCACATCTGTACTTGACAGGCTCACTTATCCTGCTTCCTTCATTCCCCTCTCCTTTTCTCCACTCTGCCAGTTTTATCTGCATGGCAGTAGAACTGAGGAGGTCACTATTCACCGTGCAATCACGGTGCAACCACCCACGTTCATTCACTGTGGTTAAAATCAGGAGTCATTAGACATGCCCATCTAAAGCTGTGTACAAGACTAGCAACTTTAATGTGGTGAATCTGACATCATGGATATGCAGAAGACAAATTATCAAAATTTCAAATCACCTTTAAATAATCCTTAAAAATACCGTATCGTTTCACGATAGCTTCAAAAAGTTTATGACTTGAAGCTATCCTTTAAATAATGTTTTTAAAAAAAGTCTGTTTTTCTAAAGATCACTCTAATTAAAGGACCGTGACTTTCATTTTTCTATATTTTTTCAAAACGGGATTCAATTTAATTACTCCGAAGCCACCATTCTGCTAGTCCTGAACTTCAGATTCTTATCAAAGTTTTAGTTTTTATTACTAGACATGACAAATGAGTGGGTCTGTAAAATTCATTAAGTACAGATCCATATCATGGTCAGTTTTCCATAATATCACACCTACCCGGCCTGATTATTAAGTATTAAGTTGCTTATCAAAATAAGATCTATTAAAAGTTATGAGAAAGACCATGAAGCATCCATAGACATTGCATTGGTCATACTAAAGCATTCCCATGGTATAAAATGCTACAGGAGTACAGTTTATTACCCTTAGAAAAAGTTTCCTGTTTTCAATATTGACATTGTGTCCAGGTGCTTCAAGTCATTTCCCCCTCTGTAGCTGTCAGGCCTTAACTCACTCCTGAGGGCTAGATAAGGCCTCTTTGCTCCATTGCACTTCATAACAGCATACCAAACCATCGGTGTGTGTGTATATCTACTGTACACACAGAGGTCCACTCTAAGCTTATAGCAATCTGTGGGCATTCTTTTAAGCTTCCCTGGCTGCTTGAAAGTACTGTATATCAGGTAAGGTAGGGAAACCTTTTATAGGCCTTTGGCCTTAGCAGTGGAATGTGTCCAGAAATGTCACTGCTGGAGTAAGGCCCTTTTCCTAAAGCCTTTGTTGTGTTCAGTCTTGTGTGTCCACGGTGGGGGAAATAATTATTTGATTCTCTACTTAATTTGGAAGTTTGCTCACTTACAAAGAAATGATCAGTCTCTAATTTTTTATGGTAGTTTAATTTTAATTGAGAGAACAAAATATCAACCAAAAATCCTTTAAAAAAAAAACCCCACATTGCATAAAAGTTATGGACTGATTTACATGTCATTGATTGAAATAAGTATTTGATCCCCAAGCAAAACATGAATTAGTACTACTAGTACTTAGTACAAGGACAGTGATAAGATGCTTCTTGTAGTTGCTCACCAGATTTGAACAGACCTGCATGATTTCAAACTATCACTGCGTAGTGTGTTACCAATGGTGTTCTTGGTGGCTGTGGTCCCAGCTGCCGTCAGATCATTAACAAGCTCCTGTCATGTAGTTTTGGGCTGATCCACCACCATTCTCATGAACACCCTCACCCCATGAAACAAGATCTTGCATGGAGCTCCAGACCAGGGGCGATGGATGGTCTCTTTTATATTTCTTCCATTTCCGAATAATCACATTGACAATTGTTACCTTCTCACCAAGCTTCTTGCTGATGGTCTTGTAGAGATCCTTCTAGCCTTGTGCAGGTCTACAATCTTGTCCCTGACATCCTTTGACAGCTCTTTGGTCTTGCCTATGGGGGTGGAGGATCGAATAGAAGAATTTTATTCTGTGGACAGGTGTGCTTTAAACACATAACGAGTTGCGATCAGTAATTATAATGAGTATCTCTAATTCATTGATTGATTGGAATCTGTGTGCCACGTAGACACACAGCCGATCTGTGGGATGCGGTGTATGGGATCAAATGAGCAAACTTTCAAATTCATCCTGGAATCAAATAACTGTTTCACCTAATGTATTTAGTTCTGCAAACTTTTGTTGTGTGAAAAAAAATGTAGGGCCTGTGCACTGATAAATGAAGCGTAGGGCTCTGCTAAGTGATTAATAGTAATGCTGCCATGTGTTGAATTTTAAGAAATTAAATTAGTTTTATGATTTAATGAAGATTTTGGTAGTTAATCAAAAAAGTTGTGTTTTTAGTACAACTGTTGCCAAAAACTAAAGCTCAAAGAGAACAAAACCAGCACTGCTTTGGCAAGTTTGCAAGTTGGACATTGTTTCATCCTAAATATTTTCAAAGGCTGGTTGGGCTTGCTCAGTTTTTATCAGTAGCTATTAATGGTCTCATTTGCTGTCAAGACAATATCTTTAACCACTGGTCCACTCCTGATTAATATTTAATGCTACTAGACTACCTAGTACCTTGTGTTAGTCTAAACAAAGTATTGAACTAGATAGTCATATTTTAATATGGAGGTATCAATTACACACTGTCAAGGTGATTGCGTATGTTATCATAATCTATGAGTGATTACAATTAGACGGTGCCTTGATTGCTTTCTGGGTGCCAGCATTTTAAGATTTAGTCAGCCAAAGAAATCATTTAGGAGACACACAAACGCTCATTAACTTTCTTTTTGTCATGCACCATATTTAAGTTAACAAAAGCCTACAATACCTTCCCATAATTACATTGTTATATTGGCAGGAGTATAATTTTCTAGAGATGGTAATTGATGGTGTTTTTACAGTGTTTCCATGTATCATAAGGCACTCACTGCACCTTGCATCAGTGTAGGATCTGGTGTTTATAGTATTTAGAGAACTACCCATAGTGCATCTCTTTCTTCAAAGGGCAGACGTGCTGCCTCCAGGGAGTGTCTAGGTTTGTCTCAGTCTCTAAAAGAGCCATCACAGAGAGAGAAGGGGAAGTCTGGGAGAGATATAGAGAAGAACAGAGAATGAGATGGGTGGAAGAAGATAGAAAACAAGTACATACTTGTGACACCTTATCAAGTCTAACAACAGTCACGGCAACTGAACATACACATTAACCTAAATTGCAGTAGAGTTAAACTGATTCTTCGGTCAAGTGGTTGGAAGTTAGTTGCTTGCCAACCGGAAGAAACATACTACAATTGCCAATTCTTCTGCAACATGAAGATGTCCAAGTTTGGTCTTTGTGTCTATTTATGTCCACTGGTTGACTGATGCCCTTTGTAATAAAGCTGGCATGTTTGTAGTTTGAGGATAGTCTGCTGGTTGGTCATTTAGCATTCCATGCATCACCACGCCAAAAGCCTGACATTTCTCTGCAAATGTAAGACATCCTGCTTCAAATGTCAAATTTGAATATTCCCCCCCTGTATCTGATGAACAAGCATCTTTACTGCCTCTGTAATCGTCCACTCAGGAGCTGAGAATTTAATTTCTCTTTCTGCCTGCTGTTACAAAGGTCAGACTGATAGGATTTTATTTGTTGCACACTGTTCAGATGGGAATGAAGTATGATCTTCTTGATTAGTCTCATTATTCTGTTATCAGCGCTCCTAAAGGTTGCATGAAAGCTGGTTTGAACCTGCACCTGTTTGTCCTCAAATGCATTGCCTCGGACTTCTAGCTGCAGTAGCTAAAAAATAAAACAAAATAACAAATAATATCCGAATGGACACATTGAATAACTAATTGTTCTAAATGCATTAATCAGCTTGCACTTTGTATAGAATGCAAGACTTTTTGATTGGTGCTTATGAAGGTAATTGTTATACCTACTTGTATCAGGCTAATATTTTTTAGATCAATTTATGTATATGGCAACGATCACCAGTGAAGTTCTCAACCTTTGCACAGTACAATAGGTCTACCAACTGTCCCTGGGGCCAAAGCACCCAGGGACAGTTGGGCTGTTCAGAGTGTTGCAATACCCCACTCTATTCCAATTAACTGTCACCACAGATAAAGTCAGGCAAGATAGCTCCCACACCCTAGTTGTGGGCTTGTTGTCATCCAGAAGGTGGTGAAAAACCCTGCTGACACAGGCCTGGTGTCAGTGCCATATACTGTACAACAAAAGCACAGTCTGTCACACTTAGAGCTTTTTTGCCAATGCAGAGGCAGAACATGAGAAACACCTGACACACAGACTCACAAAAAAATACCAACTAGACCTCCCAATACTTCAGCCCTTTGAGGCAAAGCTGGTATTGTCAGTTCAACATATAGGATGTGACAGGACAAGAAGGAAGATGAGACAGATTGTGTTCATAGAGGAAAAACGGTGTTCTTATAGAGGCAAGAAGAGATGTGTATAAGGCAGGTGAGTGGGTGTCAGAGGCTAGTGGGTTTTGTTCTGCTGTACCCATTGTCCAGAAGAACAGAGCTTTGTGGAACTGTGCTGCATTTTAATGAGTAGTGACAGAAACATGCAAATGCCAATTTAATGAGGAATGGTAAAACACAAACTCGGACATCACTGCTGATTATGATAAAGAAAAAAACTGTAGAAAAGGAGAAAGAGCCACCATGCTGTTATCCTTGGTCATGTAGATGGTAAAAGAACTCTATCTGCTGCCCATTATCATGCTAAAGGCAAAATCCAAAGGTGAGGAGATCCTCCAAAGATCCAAAGGTGTGGAGATGGGAAAATTTACCACTGCTGTCACTCCCTTTATGAACAACCGCAATAAACCAACATCAACCGTGTTTCTGAGCCACAGATACACTTTGCCTGTCAGCACCCAATTAGAGCCAGAGGGAGCGAATTAACACGAAAGCCAAGAAACTCCAATTAACACTGACACATTGATTTGGTGGCAGACTCATCATTGTCTTAAAATTAGAATTAATCAACACAGCAGAGAGTTTCAAGTCAAAGGTCTGGCTACAAAAGTGCCACGCTGAAGATTAAAAGGTGTATTAGTATTTACTCACAGTATTTCCTGATTATTTTTTCTTTATCAGTTGGACATTAAACTTTTCTCCCTCCCGCTATCGCTGAGTTCTAAATGCTACTGTATATGAAAAAAAACAAAATGTTTCCCACAGTCTCTTCTCCACTTAATTTACATTTATTCACTAGGAAATGATGAGTAAATGCAAATGTCTGCTAAAGACATACTAGTTTTCATAAGCATTTTCTCTATAAGGGAAGGGTTATTAGAGTCAGCCTCAGTGGGTGCTTCTCCAGCAAGATCTAAATGAGCTAAATATAGTGTACAGCTGTCGATTAGAGTCACTGTAAGAATAGCACCTGAAGGTGAAGTTGCTCTCGATGCTTGCTTTTTACTTGGAGAGAACAGCTGTTATATGACTTGTGTGAGTCCCTCATCACTATCTTCATCTTAACTCATTTAAAAATATATATATCTGGCTCACAGCAGAGCTGGATTCCATTTTGGGTCTCCTTCCAAGGTGCTAAAATATCTTTTTCCTTAAGCTCTGCTGTCATGAATCCTTTAATGAAAAATGTAAACAAGTGATTTTAACAGACATTTACAAATGCCTGATAACTTAGCAGTTTAGTTGTTAACAAACATTTTGTGACAGCTTAACTGTTTCCAAGTCAACAGAACCACTGCAAAATACATTATTTGAGGGATGAATGGCTGCTGTTTAAATATCTACCATCTGTCGGCCCATGGCTGGTTTCATATCATATTCTGTGGCTCATCAGATTCTGTGACCTGTAGCAGTGTAACTGTGAATGTGCCTTAGTTTGAATATGCATATAAAATCTCAGTGATTTATTTAACGACAGTCATAGCATCTGTAAACATTTTTTTTCTTTATTGTTTACATCAGCTGTTATGGATTCTGCAGCTGCAGCACAGTACTCATTGAGGTGCAAACACTGTTCTCCCTCACAGCGAAAAGCTAAAATGAGTAAGAACAGGGTTAATCAATTTTACAGAGCCATGATAAGACATGTTTTGGAAGCTGTCCAGTCTTTTAGCACATTAGAGTGTCCATGGTTTAAGTTAAATCATTACCGACCATAGATAATTGGCATCTTGTAATTGGTCCCTAAATTACAATTAAAATGAATGATGTTGTTATTGAGGTGTTTTAAATTGGCTGGTTTGTGAAATTTCATTTTCACGTTGTATCTTATCTAACACAAAACAGTTGTGTTTTGTCACTACACTGTACACTGCATGTTTTTTTTCTTTTTACATAGAGGTGTCTTCATTCCCAATTTGCTATAGACTCTGAACTGGAATCACACTTTGATCTATTTATTGTAGGGCACTACCTTACAATAGAAAGCACCTTGAGATGTTGTGAGCTGACGCTATATTAATAAATCTGAAATGAACTCAATTGAACTGAATTGAATTTTGAAGTGCATTCCCACCACTGCTTTCCTGATTTTGCAGTCTCAGCCAGCCTCTCCCTGTCATTCTCTTTATGAGTGTTATTCTCTAATCTGGCACTGCGTTGCTCTTAGTGTTGGCAGCGGGATTCATGAATATAATATTTATATAATATTCTTATTCTTGGCATGCCAAACAATCCAGATAGCTGATTTTTTTCTGCCTGATTGTGCACCAAAACCAGATGATGCAGCGGATGCTGGGAGTTGCACTGTATGAGAGGCATTCTGATGACCAGGTGAGCGAGCTAAAGTATCATTCAAAGCAACATGACGCAAACTGACTGTCACACAAATACTGATAATATAAACATTACATTTAGGATGCATACATTTATTTTTAAGTATATGTGACGGTGGGGTGTAGTCTTTCCTCAGCTACATGGGGAGAGGTGGAGCTGGGTTTCAGAGAGCAGTGCAAGGTGGGATTGACTGGCACACCTCTTCATCTTTTGCTTATCCTATTTTTGCAGTAGCATACTGAGACCTGGAGGACACACACACACACACACACACACACACATGCACACACAGCAGCAGCAAGCTGGCTGTTTGTGTGACTGTGTATGCAGCAAGCAAGCTGAGGACTGAAAGGAAAAAGAACCCTGAGTTGATGTTACTGAGCATGCTTCATCACGCCAAGCGCACAACAGTGAAACACACGGTGCCTGTTAATTGTAGTGTAAATAGTCAGAGAGAATATAAAGACGCTGTTAACCAGCATCAGTGTCTATGATTGTGCTGCGAGAACCCACTGATTGCAGTATAATGCTGGAAGCTTTCAAAAGTGAGTTGATTGACTGGCCAGGTGAGCTCTAAAATTGATTTCTTTAATGTCTGCCTCTGTTCTTAGTTTAATTATATTCTTTAGGTAAGTCATTCATAATACAGCTGATGAAAATTGAACTCATTGTCAAACTTTTTCAATGCTTTAGCTTCAGAAATGTTTTCTTTTTTTCTTTAAATGCAGATCTCTCTTGATCTGTTTAGAGATTATGTATTATGTAAGTATAAAATGAAGGTACTATTAGACTGACACACAAACTTCAGGGTCTTAACATGTTGGGAAAAAACGCTCCACCACCACCCTCGAAAATTTTCTTTGAAAGATGTTTTCCCCTGTAGTACAGAGACTTGTACAATCGCTTGTGAGAAACACTGAATGTTTTCTGAAGCTCTCACTGACTCTTAATATGAAATATTACTATGGTACATGACACGTGTTCATACCCTCTTTTATACTGTATGTGCATGCGTGTGCAGTACATCAGTGGCCAACAGTAATCAGAGATAGAAAGTACCCCTTTCCTCTAAGGTCAAGAACACCCAAACCACAACAGAAAATACCCCCATCAGCATAACATAACCACCTGATCCCCAAATGTAGGCCTGTAAAAGTTCAGGGTTTTCCATTTATTTGCAACCAGTCTGTAAATGTCAATTCAAATCTTCAGGCTCAAATTGTGACATATATTTAGTAACTTGATAGATTGGTGCTTTCTGGCCACATCAGAAAGATTTTAACCCAAAGGCTTCAAGCAGCAGCATAAATACAACAATACAGTGTTTCACTGATCAAAGCAGAATTATTTTAGTGGAGCACATCAAAAGGGAATAAGTAATATTGATGATGTGTGCCTTTCAAAGGAGCTGAGCTGGCAAATAGTTATACTGAAGTGGGCATGGGTTTATGAGCCAACAGTAGGAGTGAGTTCAAGTGAGTTAGAGAAAGAGACAGCCTGATAACCACTCTGGGAATGGTGTTAAAGTTATGAATGTTGCATTTAATGCAGTGCTAAGTGTGATGTATACTAGCTGGCATGTCTAGAGTGAATCTTGCCCAGTGCCATAAAATCTTTTATAATGTGGATAATTTTTTGTGTGTCATTGCACCTGCTAGTCAGACACCTTTCTTTATTTGTCAAACTAAAAATCTAAAATATAGTTGCTTTGTGTAAAGAAGAAAAAATGGACATGGTGTCTGACAATGGAACACTGGGATAAAAGAACTCTATCTCGAAGTCTCTGGTCTTGTGGGTGGCTGGGTGGGGCTTTCAAGCTTGTTGTGGAAAGGACCAGAAACTGGGAAGTTGGAGGCCAATAAATACTTTGGGCTCTTTGCCATGTTCCTTTAGGTATTCATCAGGAAGTCTTTTTCTGTGTGATTGTGCATATAGTCGTGCTCGGGGAATGTCATTGCCACGTGGGATTTGCTTGGTCTGTAGCAAAGTTTAGGTGGGCGGTATGTGACAATGTAATATCCATGTGAATATAAGGACCTAAGGTTTATGTCATTAAAAAAAGATGGTACTCACTCTTGTGGCTGAATAACACTATGTAGACTAGCAATATGCATATAGTGAGAAGGTGGGGGTGGGCCATCTTTCTTTTCTCACTTCTTGTCACGTGAGTTTTTTGAGTCATGAACACAATTTTCACTGAAAATCTGAGTACAAACCATGATCATTCTTTTGGTCCAATCCTAACCAAGCACAAGTGGGCTGTCATATCATAAAAACAGAGTTTGGGGTGAAAAGGCAAATGATGTCATCCTGCAGACATTGACATCAGATCAGAAAATGCTTGGTATAGCATCCCCTGCAGCTACTGCAAGAGATGTCACATACAACTCTGATCTTTCTCTCTGGTGAGGGCTTGTCTTCAGGGTGTGCACGCGGATGTCCTAGGGTGCTGAATGGTTTGTACTGAGTTTAGAGCCAATGTCTTGAAGGTTGTGCATGTTTTAGTGACCATGATGAATATAATGCTTCTGGATCCTCGTGAGTCAACTTTCCAATGTGAAGTTCTTGTTATTATTAGGATTACTTAAATTGCTGATGAATTGAAACGATAGTGAGGTTCTTTGGTAGGAGAGATTTAAATGACACATGAAATACAGAAAAAAAGCAGGAATAAAAAAAATCCATTAAAGCCTGTCAGATTAATTATAAAACTGTCATGATTGAGGCAGGTGAGGACCCAGAAACAGGGCAGAATAAATTAATGAACTAAATGCAAGCCTTTATTGCAGCTGATGCAAAAGGTTCAATGAGTAAAAAAGTCTAAAACATAAGGTAGATCAAAATCCAAAACAAAGAAAACAGTGGATAAATCTAAAGAGAATAAAGAGGTCTGGACATGATACAAAAACAAACTAACCTTCAAAGTAAAACAGGAAACAACCAAAAGAGACTACACAAAACAAGGAAATACAAAGGAACCTGATCAAGGGAAGCACAGACATACTTGTCAGACTACTACATATAATCATAAAAATAATAGTGAAACAAAATGCAAAATAACACAAAAACTAAGACTGATCACTAAAATAACCACAAATGCCAGAAGACTCGATACATCTAAATTAAAAATTCAAGAACCAGAACAACACAGGGCCAGAATCCAAGACAGAAAAAGACATACAACCCAAGACACAAACTGAGACTAGAGCTTTCTCCTTCAGAAGTACTAAATTGTCTAATGGAATCTGGTGACCAGATATTTCATCCCATCTTCAATATATCTGTGTAGGTTATCCATCATCCATGGTATGTTGGTATCATCATGGTAGTCTCTGGAGCTTGAAAAAAGCAACTGGACCTTCCTTAAGTTTCTTGAAGTCATTTCACTTCTTATCTGAAAAGCTTCTTCAGTTCTAAAACCAAATAGTGGAGAGTCCCAGGTATTTACACCCCAGTGGGGGTTGTTCCCTGGACTTGTTTGTTGACCCACTATTGTTCATGCGCATAATCACATGCATCAAGGTGTGAAAACAGGCATGGGTCATTACACTGTTAGACCTCTGCCTTACCACAACATATTTCAAATACAAATATGCTTTGTACATACGAAAGCATGGATATGCCATTGTGTCACCCATTGTAGCAAACCTTTACATAGAGGAAGTAGAATGTAAAGCTCTTGGCTCCCTCAAAGGGATAGTACCTAGCCACTGGTACAGATATGTGGATGATACCTTAGTCAAAATCAAAACCCAAGAGCTAAGCCTTCACTGACCACTGACCATATAAACTTAGTCGATAAAAACATAAGGTTTACCAGGGAGGATGCCAGGGCTAACAGGTTACTGTTCTTAGACTGTACTGTCTTATTGAGGAAGATGGAAACCTCAACATTGAAGTTTACCAGAAGCCCACACACACAGACCAGTACCTACTCTTTGACTCCCACCACCCACTGGAACACAAACTTGGGGTGATCAGGACCCTGCAACACTGGGCAGAAAACATTCCCTCTAAGGCAGAAAGGAAAGAAAAGGAACACTCACATGTAAAGAAATCTCTTAATTCTTGTGGTTATCCCAACTGGGCCTTCATCTAATCAGTGAAGACACACAAGAAAGAAGGCCAGACACCAATTGGGGAGAACGAGAATGACAAACGGAACAATATTGTTGTCCCCTATGTGAGCAGGCTTGTCAGAGAAAAACATGGGGTATTTTCTCCAAGCATGACATCCCAGTATACTTCAAACCCAGCCACACCCTAAGACAAAAACTGGTTCATCCCAAGGACAAAAATCCCAAACACAAGCTAAGCAACATAATGTATGCTGTTTAGTGCACTGAGGAGTGCTTGGATCTCTACATTGGAAAAACCAAACAACCACTTCACAAATGCATGGCACAACATAGAAGAGCCACCTAGACAGTGCAAGACTCAGCTGTATATCTGCACCTAAAGGATAAAGGACACTCTTTCAAGAACGCCAGTGTTCACATTTTTGACCGTGAAGACAGACGTTATGAGAGTAAAAGAAACCATCTCTTTACACTGTGAACAACTGCAACGTGAGGGTTCGGGATATGCCACTGATTCTCTCAGCTAAAAGAAACAGCACGATGGAGACGGATAATTTTCTCAGCAGCCTCTGTTTACTTCTCCACATCACAACTTTCTCATTACCACTTCCAGTGTGACTCACACAACCAATCAGAAGCCAGAAACTCCTAGCCTTAGGTAAAGGTGAGAAAAACCACAGAGGTAGATTCAACACAGTATTAAAACTTCGCTGAAATGTGCGTAAACATCCTAATGTACTTACAAAAACATGTAAACACTAAACATAAATGCAAATATGTATATGCTTAGCTTCTGTAACCACATCTCTATAAACTAACTGAAGTATAAGTTTATCTAAACTTTGCACAACCATCGCTGAACAGAGGTGGCGGATACACCAACTGTCCCCCATCTGCAATGCAGTCCTGAGCCCCCTTCCCAGGTGCCTCAACCCAAACCTCCAATCTCTTTTTTCAATCTCCAAGCAATACGTAACTGAAACGAAGAAGGACTACATA